>CAUYQV010030285.1:0-55228 GCA_963574575.1 Galagoides demidoff | reverse complement strand
CCTCCCAAGTAGCTGGGACCACAGGCGCCCGCCACAATGCCCGGCCATTTTTTGGTTGCAGCCATCATTGTTGTTTGGCGGGCCCGGGCTGGGGATTCGAACCCGCCACCTTAGGTGTACGTGGCTGGTGCCTTAGCCAATTGAGCCACAGGTGCTGAGCCGTAACTCTTTCACATGATGTCAATTGATAATTATACATCAACAGCAGGATAAGACTTGTAACTCTTTTACATGATGTCATTAAAGGGACACTGTCTTGAGTATCTGTGATCTTAAGTTTATGATAATAGGAAATACTGCACTTTTTGCCACAACATCATGCATCAACAGCAGGATAAGAACCAGAACTGGTTTTGAATCCTGTTTTCAACACCTACTTGCTGAGTGATCTTGGGCACTCTTGTTGACCTTCCCAAACACCAGTTGCCTCATCCCCATCTCCATGATGGCAATAGTATTATAATATAGGATAGGTGTGAGGATAAAAATGATGCATGTGTCTTAGTATGCACATGATATAATGCTTAATGTCCTTAAGAAAAGTTTCTGAACCCAAATTCAAAGCCTCTGGATCTGGCTTTGTAACCAATTCACCCAATCATGAGCATTAACTCCTTCTAGAATTCTGCTTCTACACCTCACAAGACTGAAGTTGGTTTCACACTCTGAGGTTAGAAAAGAAGCAAACAACTCATCTAGTACACGAAAAACACCTCAGTTTTCATGCTCCTATGATGTAACTGGCCTCCAGTGAACAACTGAACCTTCAGTTACATAATTCATGTGTTTTCTAGCTCAGAAGAGTATTGACATCAACTTCAATAGCAAGTATTACCTGGACGCCAATCAATAAGATCTGGTTTATTATTGTTCATTTCTGACACCCACAAATCTCACAGTATCAGTAAGACTCAAAGTCAAAAGTGTTTTCTCTCCCTGAAATGCCAACGAACTGATTACATAAATTCATAAATTGACTATCATGGTCAGGGGTAATATAAGAAATTATATCAGAAGTGCTCAAACAAGGTGCTTGAAGAATGTTTAACACTGTTAGGTAGAAAAAGGTTCTAACCCTGTGAAGGAGCCATTTTCAAAATTTACCACAGTCAAGAAATTCTCCTTCCAGATTATAACTTGCCTTCTGTAGCCACAATCTGCAAATCAAGGGAAGCACCCAGCTGAAGCAAATCAGAGGCCTGTAGAATCTGACAAGATTCATGGGTTCACAAGGAAAGCAGCCAGCCAGCATTTCACAGAGCACAGTGTCAAGAAAATCTTCATAGAAACCAACTGAGAAAATCCAAGCAACTGCATTATTAGAGAACAAAGCAAAAGGCCTGGAAATAAGGCAGGACTAATCTCTGCTGGCTGCCTGGGGTAAAATGGGACTAGGAAATGGGACTAGGTTCACCTCATTGTATCATTGGTGAACTACAACTGGCAGGTTATCAGACCTCCACTGAACACTACTGTAGTTTATATATTTATGCATATGGAAAACTATAAGCCTCCTTCCATCACATCCATCTCAGTTCCATTAATTTAATTTGATTAAATGCATCTCAATAAAGCTTCCTATTATCTTTATGAAGTTTTAGATTAAAAATAATCTTCCAGTTATTATTACAGATCAGTATCTGGATGTGGTTGATTCTGAGTGAGAATTATGGTGGACAAAATCAGATAGCTTACCAGGAAATGAGTGCACTTTGAAAATGTCAAAGAAGTGTCTGACTCTGATTTTCCAAAGAAGTAAATTCTATTTTCTAAACATCTGTGTATAGTCACAAGTCAGGGTTAGGGTGGAAGATGTGCCTTCCACACGACGCTCATGTCTTACCAAGGTGGTGTGCACACATCTTCGTGGTTACCGTGAGCTTTAGTAGGAATTGTTGGCTAAACCCTATAAAAACTGCTGCTGTTAAATACGAGTATCATCAGTTACTGATGACCTTTGGATGGGTGACTCCAGTAAATTTCTTTCAGCAAGCCTTCTGTAAGGGATGGTGGCACTTGTTATTCCATCCTGTTCCAAATTTCCTGAGAAGAATCTAGTCCTAACTTCTCCTGAAGTCATAGGGTTACACCCCCTGGGTAAGGCAGGTGTAAAAGCAACGTGTCTGAGAGGACAGAAGGACAGAGCCTGGCATGGAGAGGGGACCGTCACTGGTGTTGTCTGAGAGACAGCCCCTTACTCCTTGAGTGAAGGCTGTGGAAAATACTTTGGTTTCCATGCCAGTTGGCTGAACTTATTATATATTGTAGTTTTTCCACATGAATCTCTGATCCAGAACAAAGGTAATGAAATATTTTTAATATTCACAATAAAAAATAACATCTTAGTGAAATTACGCTTAAATAGCCATTTGCTTCAACTGTGTCACGGTAACGTATAACATATCAAAGTGTAAAAATATTAAGTTACAAAACACAGACAAATATAAAAAAGAAAACCATGGTACCATGCTCAAATGTAGGGAACCATCTCTGAAAAACTGTTGAGTAGACTTCACAAAGGCTCTGCCAGGCTCTGGGGAGAAGCAGTTAGGGGTGGCCACCTGCTCAGCCCCAGCAGAGTCAGAGGACCTACAGTGGCTGCATGAAATGGGGATGAGACCATCCTCATCAAATCTGCTCAGCAAGTTCGCTCTTGATAAGCTTCAGGCCTAAGAAGATGGCAAGACAAGGACTCAGTTTCTCAACCAGGAGAAGCTCAGTCAAGCTATGTGCTGGGTCCTTGTCTTCAGTGTCATCAAGAGACAGCAATTTGAAGCAATCATGCCAAGTCCTGGTCCTCAAATAAGGTCACAGAGTGTGGTCAGGTAAAATCACAAAATTTCTGTAATAGAAACAGTGAGGTGCCCACGGAGAAAAGAGGGAGGATGAGGAGCAGAGAGGGAAAAGAAATAAACTAAGAGGAAAGCCCATAAATTATCATTCCAAAACACGTGTGTAGACAAAGAAATCTAATACTCAGAAAAGTAACAAAATAATTAGAACAGAAAGCCCCTCTGGTAAAATAAATGTGATAGGGCAATCTGACAAAAACTTTAGAATAAGGATGTTACCGCCTTTGAGTATTTTCACCTGGAAATTTCTCAGGCACTTGAATTGAGAATATATGAGCATAAACTTTTCTTCAGACCTGGTTCTTGTCACCTTTTCCCCATCTTAGTGAATGATACCACCATGTAGTTACATACCCAAGGGTGAACATGGGGTGTTACCCTTCAACCTCCCCTCATGTTCAAATCACTCCCTACCAACAGGTAAGTGGAATCGACCACTAAGTCTGGTCTAGTCAATCTCTTAAAAAGCTCCACATTTGTACAATTCTTCCATCTGTACCTCTTCAATTTTAGTCCACGCAACTGTTGTTCCTCTGCAAAGACCTTCTACCTCTTCACACCACTAGTGCTTCTCCCATACAGAAATAAAAAATGGAAGATGTTTAAATAAACCAATGAAGATAGAATTTCCATTACTAAAGCACAATAAGTTAGGACAAATATGAAAGAAACGAGAATTGATGGATATGAAAAAGAAGCAACAAAAATGTGGGAAAATAGAGAGTCATTGAAATAAAAATGCTTTAGTGTAGATAGAGAATAGACAGGACACAGTTGAAGAGTGAGTTAGTGAAGTGGAATACAGTACTGAAGAACTTAGGATTCAGTTCAGAAGGAAAAAATATATATAAAACAGTTAAGATGTGTATAGGGTAGACTGAAAAGTTTCAACATTCATATAATACAAGTTATATACAAGAATAAAAGGAATAATGAAAAAGTAATGCTTAAATAGATAATTCTTAAAAAATTTCTGCAATTGTTTTTTAACAATTGCATTTTACATGTATTCACTATTTGATTCTCACACCAACCATACAGAGTAGGCATGATAATTCCTCACATTTATAAATGAAGAAACCAGAGCAGAGGGAAGTTACTCAAGGTTACACAGCTGGCAACTTAGTACACTGGGATGCAGCCTGAACAGCCTGGCTCCAGAGTCTGCAGTCTTATCTGGCTTGACGTACTAATAGGACTGACTGTCTATTACTTAAGAGTGAGGAAGAGAATCATGGGCCCAGGGAAGATTTTAGACAATTGAAAGAGATACTTGTCTGAATGCAATTTTAAGGGAAGATAGGGACCACTCAAAAGGAAGAAGAAATAATATGAATAAATGAGAAAATGAGGATTTTTTTGACCCATATGATCAAGGAGAAGCATGAGAAGACTGAGAATGAGCTGCCCTCACGTGTCGACCACCCATGGCCTCTCTGGCCACTTGACCTGCAGGTGACTTGCCTTTTACTGCCTATGAAAGTCCTTTGTGAGGACTGGACATGACAGGAAGGGAAGCACAGTGGGGCTGACTCAAACCAGTGGGAAAAGTTCTTGGGAAACAAAGATAGCAACAGACACAAACTTGTTATTCTTATTTTATATAAAGTTACAGAGAAAGACAACAAAGGAAAGTAACCCAACTAATTGATAAGGTCAGGGTAACTTCAGATGCCAAAGAGGATGAAAGGGAGTGGTGGAAGGGAATAGTAAAGAAAGATGTCATTCGTGAATGTAGATGCAAAAGTCCCAAATAGAACACGAGCAGACAGAACGCAGGGGTGTATATAATACACGCACAAGTACAAGTCTACATCATACTAGGGAAACTTTATCTGAGGAATGCCAATGCGGCCCAGTAACAGAAAATCTATTCATCAATTAGCATATTAATGGAGAAAAACCATGATTGTCTCAGTAGGTGTATTAAAAGATTAGGGCAGATTCAATATTCATTCATAATGAAATATATAACAAACTAGGAATAGAAGGGAGTTCATTTTCCCTGGTAAGATCATCTGGAGCATTCTTATCAAAGTCAGGAGGAAGTCTTAGATGTCCCCTTGGTGTGTTGAAATTATTCCATTCAGCTTTCTATTAATGGGCCAAGTCAGTACAACAAATCCAAAAAACAAAAGCAAGTTAATAAAGATTAACACAAACATGACATAACGGTAAGATCTCATAAGGTTGAATGATTAGTAGTCAAGAATTTGAGACTACATTCTCTGTTTTGCTGGTATGTTTAAAATGTCTCCCAGAAAAACGTCTAAAACTAAACATAACAATTACAAAAAATAAAGTGATTGTTACCAGCTATTTATAACCTCTTTACTATGGAAATCAATTTGGTAATAAGTTCCTTAACATTATCATAATATTTATATTCTTTAAAACTGGAAATTCCACATAGAAATTAAAACTAAGGATATCATCCTTTACACGGGCCCAAAGATGCTGATCAGATGAGTGGTAATAAGGAATTGGCTAAGAAAATGTGTTTGAAAAGAATAAAATACCTCCTTAAAAATTATAATCACCAAGACTGCATAACACATAAAGGTATGATAAATAAAAACGTATGTGTGGATGAGTGTTTATATACATCCATATACATACAACTGTATACATCCAGGATTAGGAAAAAAAATATTGAAAGGAAATAAAATAGCAAAAGTAACATGTGTTAGGACAGTGCCTTTATTTTTCATGTTTCAGTAATCTGTTTAACTTATTTTTACAATATAGAAAGTTTTGACTTAAAATAAAACTCCATCACTGAATGATTCAGTGTTTTAGGCAATCTTTTGCCTTTGTATTTATCAATGTGTGTCCTGTGTGAATATCGGCATTTCATCCTGTCTGATGGAGAGTATTTAAGTAGATACACTGTCTCCTCTGCCAGAGCGAGAGAACTCAGTATCACTCAGGCAGTGTGGCTGAGGTTCGGGTGAGCACATTCCCAGTGAGGCATAAGAATCAGAAGGACATTTACCTAGGGAGGTAGAGGTGCCACAGAAGGCTCAGGCTGTAACAAAACCCAATGTCTGATTCCTATCTGCTGAGAACATTTGATTTCCCAGCTCATGTCAGCTGTGTTGTTATGATCACTGTGCAAATCAGCCACTTATCTCTTGGCTCCTGATGCTCTGAAATACAGTGCTTATGATGCAAAGAGTTCATCCCACCTAGAGATGGAGGAGAGTGAAGGATGCTGTCCTGTTTCTCTGAGGAGTCCCTAGTCAGTCAACACTGCTTAGTATCACTTCATGGTCACCCGAGACAAATGATTTAAGCTTAGAGCTTAAACTCACACTTCATTGACAAATGAGAACACAGAGGACGATAAATTGACGAAGTACTTGTAACCACAGCCACGATAACTTTGTTTTCCTCCCACTGCTCCTTTGGGAAAATGTGTTCCCCCACTTATTTTCTCCCTAAATTGCATTTGCTTAGTTGCAAATCCAATTCCTCCCAGACAAGGGCGGACAGCACATTGGGAAATGGGAGAGGCAGGACTCCTCTCCCACCAACACCACTTACAGCTGCTGCCACAGACGGACCTCAAATTAGCACATGATTTAAAATGAGTATTTTATTTTCATTGATTCTAAAAGCTAACCTTGGCTTTCTGTGCCGAAGCAGGGAACGAAGAAGTTAGTAATATAAAAATCGTTTATAAGGTTGACAGTGCATAATTCAACTTCTAGACCTCTTTCCATGAGTGGCTCCTGGGGTGAGGAAGTGGGCGTGTGAGAGAGAGGGCAGACTGGGTGTGTGAGAGCAAAGTCTCCGGAAGAGCAGGCCGTGGTCTCCCCGCCCCCTCACTGCCTGGCTTTTATCCCTTCTCCTTTGCTACATCATCAATCCCAGCACTTCTCCCTGTCGCCACCCTGGTTTTATAGGCAGTACTTTGAAAACATAAAGTTCAGAACAGCCTTAGACCTGATCTAAAAGGAGAAACAGAGGCAGAGGCTTTCACATTGGTGCTGTTATTAAGTCCCTTGAAATGAATGGCAGAGCCCCAGTACCCAATAGGTCCCAACCTCTACCTTCACAGGCCTTGGGGAAGTTCCCTTAGCCTGCAGCAGAGAGCGTGTGACCTCCCCAGATGTCCATGCACCCCTCCATATTCCCCTGCCCCTCTTTGCAGCTGGATTGTGCTCATGGGACTGAGGTTAACCAGTGAGATATATGCAGAAGTGATTTGAGTCACTTCCAGGCCACGGCTGTTAACAGAGCCAGTATGCCTATTTCGTCTCTCTTTTCTTCTGGAGTAAGCTGGAAGCATGCATTTCAGAAGTCTGAGCTAGAAGATGAAGTGAAGTCTTCTACCCTCCTTCAGATATAGAATGATGGGTGGAAAATCAACTGTCATTGTGTCAATTTCCTAGGATTTCCATTTTCTTGTTATGGTAGCAAAGCCTATCCCACCCTGACTGACGCTTGGCAGCAGGTGAATCTTTCCAATGGTTGACTCTGTGAGCGAAACCTATTCTCTTAGTAGATACCAAACAATGGCTAAATTGGAGATGGAGAAAGAAACTGGGCTAGGACTGGGCTAGAAATCAGAGGAGCTGGCTCTGGTTTGCATTTGGCCGTGATTAATAGTATGTATTTGGGCAGGTTGTCGCACTTTTGTAGGCCTTGGGTTGTCAACCAGAGCAGTGGTTTTTAAGCTTTTTTGTTTGGCATCTAACCTCTTCTTCAAACAAAACCTTTCATGATGGCTGGTATCTAAAGCTTATAAAAGAAAAACTACCTCTCCTTCTCAGGAGCATCCAACCACAGCTGGTGGCTGGCTTTGAATGCTTATCTAAGAGTTGTCTCGGGCCACATATTAATTACACAAACATTGATGAAAGCTGATGAGCCAAAAAAAGGTCTGTGCATAATTTTTGTGATATCTGCCACTACAGATAAGCATTTGCAGGCAGCTGTGGCCACAGTTGGAAGCCCCTGCACCTTATCTCTGTGCTTTCATTGTCCACAAAGGCCCCAGGACCATCTCTGTGAAACTCTGTAGATTCACAGGCACTGAGTACAGACCAAACCACAGGCTTACATTGAATCTGTGGCCCACTCTGAAGCTGACACACATTCACAGTGACAGCAGCTGTTTCTCACCTGTCCCACAGGTCACACTGCACTCTGTCCAGCGGCCATACTGCCAGAAGTACATCGGCTGCTCCACGTCATTATCAAGGCCATCTTTCCGGATTGTGTACTCGTACTTAATGCCAGGGTTAGTCACTTGAAATAGCAGCTGTCAAGCAAGAGAGAGGTCACATCAAAATGAGAGGTCACTCTCATAATTTTATCTTACAAACCACAGTCATGCAAAAGCACAGCACAATGCCCATTATCTCAGAGTAGTCTTGAGTGCACACTTTGGAACCAATATCATTAAATAGATCTATGTCTTTGCCCGTGTCTCTCTATGTACCCCTATACTGAAACCTGTATATCTACCTCTGCCTCTGTATCTACATCTATCTAGTCTCCATTCTGTTATTTCTTGCTTAGATTCCCCTGGGATTTTAAGTTCATGGAAATAGGAGATCTAATCATATGAGGCAGCTCTGAGGTAAAGAATATCTTTTACAGCAATGGGCTGGTAGGTCACCTTGTGTTCTTGTGCACTCACTAACTTTGTGAGTATAAGTAAGTTATTTGCTCTAAGGAAAGAATGAAAACAACTAGACCAAAGTCTTCTATTAACACTTTTACATATTTGGGGTGGTTGAAAAAAAAAAAAAAAAACCAAGATCCCAGCTAGTGTCATGCCTGCAGCTCTTCCCCTCCTGCCTACCTGTATCCACACCGACTCGTTGGTGGGACCGGCAGCCATCAGTTTCTCCAGCTCTCCTTTTCTGTCATACTGAAAGACAGTCCCGGCCAGCTTATAGTTCCCATTCCACTGGATAATAAATCCTCCATTGAGGTAATATTTTTCAGGGTCTTCACTCCTGATGGCCAGGAAGTTTCCAGCTCCCTCAACTTCCATTACCCTTATGTCCCTTGCTCCTTTTGGAATGAGCCCGATGTCCACATAACCTAAGGAAGGAAGATGTGATGATGAAAGGGGCACAATAGCTGCTCAGCTGAACACAAGCTGTCCCGGACCCACTGTTTGTCCTCTTCCCAGCATCCCCCTTATTTAGTGCCCTTGCTGGGTGGCCACTGGTATTGGTAGAAGCACTAATTATGGTAAACTTTGTAAAGCTTGGCCAAAAGCAGACTTCTGAGGAACTTCACGACTCACTTTGTATACAGTTTTGTGAAGAGAGGTGAAATAAATGCAGATTGGACTCTGAAGCTTTTGTGGTTGACCTAGCATTTATTTTTGTATGATTTTATGTTGCTGGTTCAAAGTCCTAAAGCTCCTAGCTTACTTCCTGCTAGAATTTCTGCTTCCCATTTGTTGTTGCTGCCAAATTAGTCTTCCTGAACAATTGCATTGGATACCTAATGTACTTTGGCTCTTTTCTCATCAGCAGGTTAAAGACAGACTCTTAGAAATAATTTAATCATAGCATCTATTCATTAAGAGTCACCTGGCTCTCTTGAATATAGCCTGTGATGAGAAACTCAGCTCTGAGCACAGCCTTTTATACTGCTGGACAATTCTATTCATCAGGAATGGATTTTTTGAAATCATTTTGTCTCTTATGGTTTCTTAAAATACAAATTTATAATTGATCCTCAGGTGTTATAACCCAGCCTTCTGAAAAAGCATATGTAAACATCTAAAAATTATGACTCTAACCACAGTTGCATTCTTACTTAATGGTTATTCTTGTAGGAGGCACGCTGGTGTAAAAAGAAATGAATACTTAGTAGTTTCCAGTATTTGCCAAGCTCTATGCTAAGCACTTTATGTATTCTTCTTATTTATGCTTCTTATGAACCATCACCTAATAGAGTGGGAAGAACACAGAGTCTGGGGCTGGCATTGTGATAGGACTCCTGGGCAGGAGGTCAAAAGACTCGTGTTCCAGTCTCTTGCTTTAACCACAGATTAGTTCTGTGACTTTCTCATTTGCACAATGAAGAGGACAGAATGGTGATGTCTGAGGTCTCTCTTGGCTCTAATAGAGCCATAATTTGGCTCTCTATAAGCTAACCGTTCTTTGCTTTTTGAACTTTTTCATGAAAAACACAGTTTTAAGGTCCTGACCATTCTGGCATTCTGGTCATTTTCCACTGGACTAGGATTTTTGGCTTGACAAGCAAAAGCCTTGTCTTTGTCAGCTGACAGCACCTTGACCGCTCCATCTCCCTCTGACAGTAAAGTTATGGTGTCTGGGAGTCAAATCCTGGCCTGTCCAGCAAGAATAATTTGCTCAGGACCTGAATACACAAAAGATATAAACAGAGCTTTTCTTTTTTTTTTTTTTGAGATGGAGCCTCAAGCTATCCCCCTGGGTAGAGTGCCATGGCATCACAGCTCATAGCAACCTCCAACTCCTGGGATCAAGCGAGTCTCCTGCCTCCGCCTCCCAAGTAGCTGGGACCACAGGCACCTGCCACAATGCCCGGCCATTTTTTGGTTGCAGCCATCATTGTTGTTTGGCAGGCCCGGCCTGGGGATTCAAACCTGCCACCTTAGGTGTACATGGCTGGCACCTAAGCCGATTGAGCCACAGGTGCCAAGCCTAAACAGAGTTTTTCAAAAGAAGATAAGACTAATGACAAATAAACATGCTTGGCATCTCTAATCCTTGGGGAAATGCAAATCAAAATAATAAGAAATCACTTAACTCTAATGAGAATGGCTTTTTATCAAAAAGTCCCCCCAAAGCAAATGGATGTGGAAAGAAAGAAATAGTTATACACGTTAGTGGGACTTCAAACTAGTATAACCTCTATGGAAAGTAGTACAGAGATACCTCAAGGAACTAAAGTAGATCTACCATTTGATCCATCAGTCCTACTGGTGGGTATTTACCCAAAGGGAAAAAAATCATTTTATCAAAAAGACACATCACTTGAATGTTTATTGTAGCACACACAATCTCTAAAAGGGGAAATCAACCCAAGTGCCCGTCAATATATGAGTGGATTAATAAAATGTCATATATACCATGAAGTATTACTCAGTTATAAAAAAAAAAATGGTGAACTAATACCTTTTGTAACAACCTAGGTAGAACTGGAGACCATTCTCCTAAGTGCAGTTTTGCAAGAATGGAAAAGCAAATACCACAAGTACTCGCTATTAAATTGGAACTAATTGATCAATGCTCATGGGCACAGATGGTAGTAAAACTCAACAGAAATCAAGTAGAGCTGGTGGGAAGAAGTGGATGGGAAATTCATACCTAACCAGTACAATGCATACTATCAGGGTGATGGGCACACTTATAACTTTGAGTCAAACTGTACAAAAGCAATTCATGTAACTAAAATGTTCATACTCCTGTAGTATTCTGAAATTTTAAAAAGGAGTTCAAAAGAGCTCAGAGAATATGGCCTCTCATTCCCAGCAACAAAGCAAAGCAGGCCAGTGTGAGTCTTCCTAGGAGGCATTAGTTTATTGGTCAGAAAGCCTGGTAATGGTGAATTCAAGAGAAGCAAACTAAAGCCTGAGCAGCAGTCCAAAGTGGTAGTCTTAGGTCAACAGGTTACATCTAAGATGCCAAAAAAATGTCAGAAAATAGCCAACATATAAGCTGATATATAAGATCAATCTAGGTGAATAATACAGAATCATGAAGTTGGGCATCAGGAAACAAATCAAGGTTGAGGAATCTGACCAGCAAAGTGTCAATGTTCTAGGCCAAAGAATAGGCACAACAGGTCAGGATGAAGGTCAAGGCTCTCAGTAGTAAGTTTAAGGTGCCTTTGGAAAAACAGAGCTTAATGTCCCAGCAACTTCCTCTGAAGCAAGCTTTTCATTTAATTTCTGCCTCTGGGTCAAGTGTCAGAGCAGAGGTCTGTAGCAGTTACCATGGTGGCACAGGCAGTAAAGGCATTGAAAAAAGTCATTACCTTCTGTATTATCCTATCCCTGATTCCAAGCACATAATAGGTGTTCAACTAATGTTGCCCAGGTAATATAGTGAATGAATGAATGAACCAAATAGTTCTTGATATCTACATGCAGTGTACTGTACTCTGGGCCCAAGTTCTACTAATTCCAGATGTCCTCATTGCCAATTATTTTCTCTTTCTCTAAAAGAGGAAATGGAAACCATAATGGAAATTCTACAAGGTGGGCCTTGAGTTACTCAAGTATGGTGCTAATTAAAAGATGAGTTGCTACTATCTGGTGCATGGCATCAAATCTACTAAGTAGAGTTCCTCTCCTTGGGAAGCCATGGACACATATACTTTCTCCTGGAAACTCTGTCCATCTTCCACACCTAGATATCAACAAGCATGATCAGCCCTGGGGCTAGCAGGTGGGAGAAGGCAAAAACCTCACTCTGGGTCAAAAGGGCCCTAGAAATAAAAGTCCAGAAGGGTGACTTCCCCAAGGTCAATGGTCACATAGGTCAGAGCTTGGTCTCTTGCCTTCCAGCCTATTTTAATTCCCTATCTTCCTGTTTTTATTCCATATCCTCTTATCTTTCTTTCTTAGGAGCACTGACAAAACACAGAAAAGAGGATTTGACTAGTATTTCATGCTTCCATAGCCAAGGCAGCAGCAGCAACTCCTTCTTCAGAGCAGAGGAGGAGGAGTTGGGTCTGACCAACATGGGCATCTCTCACAAAGATGTTTTCATCTATGCTTTAAAAAACAAAAACAAAAACACTCTGTTAAAAAGACCAGTGAGCTGAAGGAAAGCATGAAAGGAGAAGAACACAGAAGCCATGGATCAGTACAAGGTCTGAAGGACTTCTGAGTTGTTCTGGGTGGTTGCTTGTACACTACCGTTATTTCCCCATCATGCCACCAGGACTAATCTGCAACTATTCTCCACATTCGTTGTTTTCTAGCATTACCCAGTGGTGCTCACTTCCCTTGGAAGGGAAGCTCTGGGTTTGTTCATGACCAAGTTTATGAACCAAGATAAATAAGGCCCAGAGGATTTGATGCAGAAGTGCTGGAAAAGCAAAGCCATCTTCAGACAATCACAGCCCCCCACTAGCTTGGTACAAAGACACACTCGTTCTGGGAATAACCCTCCATGATGACCCACCTCAGGCCCTTGGGGTGCTGTCTTGACTAGGGACATGGAGTTACAATGTGAATGCCCTGAGACAATCACTGCTACTCAGCACAGAAACTACAGTTCTGGGTGGAGAAATGGGGAGGAAGAATACTCTAGGGTGTGCATTACTGGGGAATGGAGGACACCTTCAGGGGAGAATCAGGTAGTGACTAAAACCTAGAAGGTAGCTCATGTTACAGAATAGTTCTACACCACAGCTCCACCGCAGGCAGGACCTCAGGAGAGAAGTGCGTGATACAGGCATCCCACAGCATTGTGGTGGGACAGTTAATGATCCAGTGTCCTTTATTATCAAAGGAACATGAACTCAATCTGAAGAGAAACAATTTTCACATAAATTTATATGAGCACTTATTGAATACCTACCATATATACATATATACGTTTGGTGATTTTGAGTGAGGAAGTGTGGAGACGAAGCCTGAAAGACAACCCTCGTTTATAATTGCATTAGAGAAAATGAATGAAGCATGAGGGGAAATAGGCAGTGATACAAGACCACATGCAAGCAGGAACAGAGAATGAGACAGGGGGTGTCTTCAAGGAGAGCAAGTCCAAAGGGAACCCCTTTGCAACTTTGGCCCTTGCATTAACTGACTAGCCTAATGCAATCTAACTCCACTTCCCAATTTTCACATCCCTCTTTGGCCTCATTTGTACAGTGGGGTAACAGTAACCAGGGTTTTCATGGTATACGTGGCTTTAAACACAAAGCAAAGATAGGCTCTGGGGAGTGCCCTGTGGATATATGGAACACAGAGCACATTAGCACTTGAAGGATTTCTCTACTGTGCTAGGGCAGAGGTCCCACAGAGCTTTGAGAAACTGTCCGGAAATGAACAGTCTAAAGCTGACACAACTCCCTGGGTGCCACAAGCCATCAGAATGCCTCCGAGTAGTGAGGAGGAGAAAGGGAATGGCAGAGAGATGTCAAATGCTCAGTGTGGACATGTGGACAGAGGTATTGAGATTTCTGGGGCAGCTGTGTGGGTAAGAGGTTTAAGATGCCTTTTGAGGCTACCTGGAGTAGCCTCAACCCATGAGTGATGGGATGTGGTATATCTCATCTCAGCTCCTTCTCATCACTCCAGTGGGAAATCTCAGTTCTGTGCTGGCTCCTACAACATGGTACCCACTTAGTGAAACACCCCTCTCTTGGTTGCCTTCCTTTCCCTGTTTTACTTCTCCAAAACCCCACTTGTGCTTCCCAGGATCCTCTGACCCCCCAAATAAATGATTTATATCTGCATTCTTATCTCAGGATATATCAGGGGAAGCTCAATATCAGGAGATTGTCTTCACCATCTCCAGGCCTAACTTAGCCTTTGTCCAAGACCCCATCAGCTACAAATCATTGCTGGTGCCAAGAGACCATGAGAACTGCTTTAAGTGAAGGCAAATCTGTATGGGCTTAACCCTGATCTGAGCAGAGGGTGGACTCGCCACACCCTGAAGCCTATCAGTAGCTCCAAGTTGCACAGAGAAGAAACCTCATAGGGGTAACCATGGGGAAAGACGGTAGAGTGGGGGCAAATAGGGAGTCCCGAGTAGAGTGGCTGCCTGGAGAGTCACAGGAGACCACTGGGGGGAACAAGTCACAGGGAACGATGGCAGCAACCTGGTGCACCCCAATCCTCTTGCCTTTAAAGCCATTGCTGGCTCCTCTGCCCTCACTTACAGAACCTGCCCTTATATCTGCGGACTTCTCAGCCAGTTTTCCATCTCTTCTAAACCAGCTTTTCTTTGCTTCTCCCCTCTGCTTCCTGGTTTGTTTTAGTGCCATTGGCATTTAGCCTAGATTGTTGTGATGCCTCTTCCCAGGTGTTCCATGAGGTGACTTCAGGTCTCTGTGTCAGTGTGATACCATCTTGTATTTGCTCAGCAATCAACCCCTCCCTCAAACTGCCAAGGAGCCCCTACCCATTTGTAGTGAAGACTGTGTTCCATTTTGAACACTTTAAAAGTCATAAGCTATTTTAAACAAAACAAAAACTAGGAATTAATTGACCCCCCCCCATTCTCAGTCCCTGGCCACTTTGATTATTGGTTTATTACCAGATCCTTCTTTCTGTTTAAACATCTTTCTCACAGTCTGGCAGGCAGAGCCATTTCCAAGACACACGCCACAGCGGTCCTCTGTAGCATTGGAGTCAATCTCATAGTCACAGCCAACCACCTGCGGGAAAGAGAAGAGAAGATGAATGACCAGGCAGGAGACGCCACTGCCACTTCTGCCTTCAGCTGTGACATCTCCTTTCCCCTTTGTTCTTTAGAGGAGAAGGTAGGCGGGGAGGTACAAGGGCACGAGGACTAACATTCGCTCTTGGTGGCAGCCAGAGGAATACCCAGAGCAGCCACCAATGGTAAAGAAAAACTTTCTTAGGGATAAAAGGGGCACATACTGTGAGGTCTCCAGTTTCTCAAGTCAGAGGCAGAATTCAACACAGTTCCAAAAATCTACCTCTAAAAATATCTCAGGGTCAAGGGTAGGAGAACAGCAAATCTCTTTCAGATGTGTTCCCAGTCTGGAAAAGGGGAGTCATGAAATTTGGGGTGTGCAGCAGCATGAGGGACCAAAGACTCACGACACTTGGACTGAAGGTCATGGAACACATCTGACCTTCTCTGTGGTTTGCTTTCTTCCAGCACAATGAGGGGAAACCACCCCATATTCCAACCCCATACTTTATATTTTTCTGTTTGGGAAGAAGAATTGTCCAGGTAGATTTTTTTTTCTTTTTGATCTTCAAAGATCATTTCCTTTCTAACTTCAAGTAGATCTAACTTTAGATCTACTGGTCTGAGTCTTTAAATGCACCTTCACCAGCTAAAGAGAAAATTAATGCCCATTGACAGAAAGTAGCTCCATTCCTCAGATTAACAGCCTCTAATTTCTGTTAGGTCCAAAGATTGTGCTGCCCAACCCAATGGTGGGGGGAAAAAAGTAGTAAGAGATTTTTTAAAAAAACAAAACTTCGTCAGGCCAATCATGATGGAAAGACAGGCAGCGTGCTGGACACGTGCCGGACACGTGCCTTCCGTGGTTATGAGGAAATGCCAACCCTTCAAGAGGGATACGTGTACAGCAAGCTCGAGCATCTTCTAATAAGCTGACCTTTGTTATCATATTCTCAGTGACCCTCGTTCCTTCACTGATTTGGAACAAGCCAGAAAAACCTACTCCAAGACATATTAACTTTGAAGTATTTTATTTAATCTCTAACAAGAGGGGACTAGTTGTTTTGTTCCTTTTTAATGTGAAGAATAAAAGAAAGAAAGCCAGAAAAACAAATATCTGGAGCCCCAATCTTTCTTACTAGATGTGTGGTCATGTTAATATTTCTATGGCAATATTCACCTGCATAACTGAGGGGCGGGAGGCGGGGGCAGGAGACATGCCCATGCCCACAGTATGCTGTCCCATGGCCTGGCAGATGGCTTCTTACAGATACCTCACCCAATCTGGTTTTCCCGTCAGCTGAATACAACACAATAAAAACCGAAGTACTAAAGGTCTATGAAGGCATAAACCAGCCATCCTTGCTGGGGCTCTCAGGTGAAAAGACAGATTCTACTCTCCTCCCTCTGACGCTGCTGAAGGTAGGAGACCATATGATGAGGGCCCTGTTGCCAGAGCACGTGTATGGAAGGAGAGTGGAATCTGTCTTTTGCTGCTGCTACCCATGTGGAAGATGGCCAGGCAAAGATGGAGGCAGAAACCGGAGTGATGCAGCTACAACCCAGGAATGTCAATGATTGTCTACAACCATCAGAAGCTAGGAAGCGGCAAAGACGGTCTTCCCTAAAGCCTTCAGAGGGAAGGCTTTCCCTGCTGACTACTTGATTTCAGACTTTCGGCTTTCAGAACATTGAGACAACAATACACTTCTTTTGTTTTAAGCCTCCCAGTTTGTGGTAATTTCTTACTGCAGATGTAGGGAACACAGTGTGATTTTGCCCATTTGAGACACAGAGACTAGTTCAGAGAGATTATGTGGTTTTCACAAAGTCATCTTCAGAAATCTGATGTCACCTTCCTGTTTAATTCTTTGATGGTTTCTCATTGCCCTACAGGTAAGGCTGACCTCCCTGGAATGACATCATGACCCCTACTGTGTCCATCACTGTTCCCCTGACACTCCACCATGCCATCACTCTGGATGCCTTTATATGTCCACTCTGGACACCCACCAGCCTCATTCAGAGTTCATTTATTCTGGGCTGTAAAGTCTACTCTTAGGAGACTCATTTGTCAGGGGGCCTTCCCCCAACCCCTGCCAGCCAGTGAGGCACCCTCAGGACACATGACTGGGGAGCACTTACTGGCCTCCAGCCCATCTGCCTGGTTTCTTGCCAGAGTCTCCAGCCAGACTGCTCACCATCGGCTCCTGGATGGCCAGGCTACTCTCTAAGCCCAGGTTTCCTGAATGCCACTTCTCATTTTGCTGTGCTGGTAGCATTCTTTTATTCTAGGGAGGGCACGGGCTTAATTTTTACATCTGTAACTTTTGGTCTTCAGCTAATTCAAATACAGATTGAGACAATCCTGGGTCAAGGAAATGAGTGTGCCCAGTGTGGAAATGCAGCAGCTATGCCTGTCACCCCCTTGGGTGACCTGATTATGAGGTGCCCTGAGGAAGCTATGGGGTGGCAGGAAGACCACTGGCTTGGCCTCAGAGATCAGTCTTCTCATTTGGGCTTTGGCCCTAAGCTCAAGCAAAGAAGATTCAGAACAGTTCTAGAAGGGATGGGAAAGGGAGCTCCTTCAAATAGTAGGAAGATTGCCAGGTAAGGTTAACAGTCAGTTGAGACTGAAGACGTTGACCTTGTAAGAACACAGAGTCACAAGTTTGAATTTTTATTTTATCTTACTTATTTTATTTTATTTTATTTTTTTTGAGACAGAGCCTCACTTTGTCACCTTTGGTAGAGTGCTGTGGCATCATACCTCACAGCAACCTTGTCATCATCCTCCTGCCTCAGCTGCCCAAGTAGCTGGGACTACATGTACACACCACAATGGCCGGCTACTTTTAGAAACAGGGTCTCGCTCTTGCTCAGGCTAGTCTTGAACCCATGAGCTCAGGCAATCCACCTGCCTCAACCTCCAGAGTACTAGGATTGCAGGCATGAGCCACCATACCAGGCCTGAATTTTTATTTTAAAGTACACAGTAGTCTGATCATATCAAAAGATAGATGTGTTTATGTTGACCCACAATCGAGGCCTGAGGTAAAAGTTTGGTGAAAAAGGGTAAGTGTAGGGAGTAGCTGAGGTAAATCAGGACATCTGGGCTGCTTGGAGAAGAAATTAAGCCATTGCAATGCAGACTGGGAGAAAGGGTAAGAGTCCAGGGCTGCTGTCAATGAACTGGTTACCAGGGGGAGAGGTGGATGATTGGTGGCACTCTAAGATGGTAGGTGTGAGAGTGAGGTGTCAGAGCCAGAGGGGAAAAGGGTGGGAATGGGGATCTGCTCTTAAATTATAGAAGCTTATTCTATGTCACATTGTGATTAAAAATGTTAGATATCCCAAAAAAGCAAAGTTTAAATCTACATCTTTGATAAACAAGCTTAGGAGAGATAAGTACTACTTTTAAAAAGTGGGGGGGAAGGGCAGCCATAGTTGCCCTCCACAACAAATTCAGTTCTCATCGGGGCTTGATAATTTCCTTGATAATATAATCTGTTACTCTGAACATGCCAAAATATTAGCAATAACATTATTTCAAAATAGCCAAAATAGAGCTGAATATAAGCAAATATATTTTCACAGCCACAAAGACAGTGGATTAGACAAACACGGCATTGGTTTTTTTCTGAAGGTGTATCTTTTTATGGCAGTATATGTTTAATTCCCTTTGAAAGACCTGTAGTAAATAAGGAAACTACCAAATTAAGGCCAACAAATGACTAAAGAGACTGACACTGCCTACGGTCTGGATCCTGGAAGATAAATTAAAGTATTAATATACTTGATTTCATATCATTTTCCAGCTTAAAAACTTAACTCAGAGTGGTATATACAAAAAGTGAGCACGCACAGGTTTTGCATGGAAAAGTCCTTAACTGGCTTCCATAGTAAGGAAGGCAAGCTGGGACAATATGTCTTATTCAGGCTCATTTGATTGGCTTTAAGAGAGGCACCCAAGACTCTTATATTTTGTTTAACGCACGTGTTTACCATCACAAGCTAAAGATGCTGTTTTTATACATGCAAAGGTATTAGGTCTAAAAGATCATTTTAGTATCATATTCATTTCTTGGCGACTAAAGTCCTCAACCTTAGCTGCATATGATAATCACCTGGGGAGATTTTTAAATATCCATAACCACACCCCAAATCTCAAAGATCCTGGATTAGGAGGCCTGAGGAAAAACCCAGACAATTAGTAATTTTTAGAAGCTCTCCAGGAGATTCTAATATGTAATCAGAACCGAGAACCGTTGCTTTCGATAGGGTGAGGCTGTTTTGGCCTGAATTATCTAAATGACCCTCTTTCTCTCTGGGAAGCAAATCAATCTAATCTAAAACAGATCAATTATTTTTGGCTCTTTGCAATCACAGTGATAATTAGTTGGTTTAAAAGAGAATTTTGCCTGAGCTCTTTCAAATTTAGAGACTGATTCTAGCTTATCATCAGCTCTCTTGTTCCTGAGAATCATCCTTTTGTCTCCTAGGTTTTGGTCACCGCTTAAATAAGTCAAAAAGCAACTTTAAGAAAATATATGCACCTTCTTGGTGTGCTGCACATTCATAGCAGCAGCTCTTAACCTGTGGGTTGCGACCCCTTTTTAACAATGAAAATACATTGCAGCATTAGGAAGGTTGAGAACCACTGATTTATAGGCAAGAGCTTCTCACAAGGTAGTGGTGGGGCAGGAGGAGCTATTTTGTCCTGTTGAAAAAAATAATGATAAAATATTTTTTAAAGCATTTATTAAGAGTTTATTATACACCTGGGCCTCTGTTAGGGCTTAACCTATATGACCTTATTTAATCTTTTTTTTCTATTTTTTTTTTGAGACAGAATCTCATTTTGTGAGACTAAGTAGATATGTTAATATCCCAATTTTATGACAGAAAACTGAGTCTTAAAAATCCAGAATCATATAGTTAATAAATAATGGGGTTAAGTTCATATTCTAGAGCTCTGGCACTAAATCATTATGCTTTACCACGAGGTCATTAGGATTTCTATACAGGTTTCTTTTAATTGATGAAAAAGCAACTTCTCTTTAATTCCACTGAGATTTATGCTTGGGTGCTGGATCTTGGTCCAAGAACTTATTCCTCAGTTCCTTGCAAAATAAACTGTAATCAATGAGAAGGAAATCTTCAATGGTTGTACACTTAAAAGCATGAACAAGTTGTCCTACATAATTTATATAACGATGGAGCTGATTAATCAGAAGCCTAATTTATGCCATCTTTCCTTTTTGACAAGATCAATTGATTTTTTTTTTTTTTGTAGTTTCTAGCCAGGGCTGGGTTTGAACCTGCCACTTCTGGCATATGGGGCCAGCGCCCTACTCCTTTGAGGCACAGACACCGCCCTTGAGAAGCTCAATTGATAATAAATGGAGAATTAAATATAAAAAGGCTTTGTGAAAACCACTATATGATCTATCATAAATTTTAGTTTTCTCAAACTTAATGTCACTGAAGTACTCTGGGCCACATTTTCCTAATAATTCTTCCTTTAATTTGCTAGTTCTTCAGTTTGACCCTGGTCGATGCCTAAAATAATATTATAGAGCATATCAACAAATTAAGATACGATGGTGACAGCAGGAGGAAAAAGCTATTCCGTCCCAAACTGACTTTGGTGAGCAGGGAGACGGTGCCTCTCTTTGTCCCCAGGACCACGTCTAAAAACCAGACAAGATGTAAATGCCATGAAAACAAAGCACAAGCTCGGAAGATCTGACTGCCTGAGTTAATCAAAGTCACGATTTTATGAAGTTGTAGATTGAGGAAACATACCCAATACCTTACACATGCCATTAATACAGACATTCCTGCTATTGCCACCTTCAAAGCAAGGGGTCCCATCAATGACAGCATCCAGCATTTTCTCAGAGAACTGGCCATCTATGGGTCGGCAGTAGAGCTCGCAGGGATGTGCTGAAGGAAAAAAGAAAAAGAGAAATCTTTGCATGTTAGTTTTATAAAAAGACAAACCTTGGCGCGTTAGTTTTATAGCGCAGCACCCTCCTTCCGGGATCTCTTTGTAGTCATGACCTTTAAGTGTTGTTTAATCCGGTGATCCCAGCTTGTGCCTTTCTGGGGCACATGCTCAAAGGTAGGCTTTTTTGTCTCTTTAATTGAATTAAATTTGGAAGATTGCTTTAAAATGCCAAGCCTTTGTTATAAATGATGAGACCTCTCAATGCAACATTGAACTGTGCTTGTAAAAATAAGGCGCTGAGCATTGAGGTCAGCCTAGAAAATAGGTTATCACGACCAGCCTGTAGGACTCCAGGCAAGCATGATGCCTGCCCAGTGTTTGTAGCAAATAAGCAGACCCCCAGGAGAGTTGCCCCTCTCACAGGGCCAGCTCATTGCTCATGCCATCGCCAGCACCCACAGGAGCAGCATGTCCCCGCCCTGATGTACATTCTTCCTTACTCTTCCCCTGGTCCAAGAAGTGACTGGAAACAGACAGACAACCATGTAGAATCAATGGATCTGCTTTTCTACTGATGCTGAAGCCAACCTGCTTATTATAGTGGTCCCTCCCATCGTCTTGGGGTCTACATTAAATCCATTTTAAGGCTTAGTTTTCTATTCCCCAGTGAATTAAGGTAATATGATCCTATATATATATATATTATACCCTTATAATAACCCCAGAAACATAGATAACTGTTAAAATATAAACTGCCTTAAAATGTAACAGGTAAAACTCATGCATGGTAAGAAGAATTCAAATAACGATTTTCTTTTGAATGTCACATGTTGTTTTTCTTTAAGTAAAAAATTTGAGAATATCTTCTTTAATCTTCTGTAATCTCTTCTCAGTCTGTTTTGTTGTAGGAATGGCTGTTGGTTTCTTGGTGGTGTGACCAGCTGAGTGCTCATTGATAATAGCCACAGGGCCATTTGTCATGGGGCAATCTCAGTGTGGCTGGGTACCACATTCAAGGCCAGAGTGCACAGCCATAATTAGGTCTGCTTGGAGATGCAATGATCCATATGGCAAGAAAATGAAAGTGAAAAACTCACACAAATGCAACTAAGAAAAAGTTCCAAACACTGGAACTCTGGGCAAACTTGAGACAGAAGTCCAAACATCTGTCCAAAACTCAAAGGGGAAAGGTAACAGCAAATACAGCATGCCAGCTGATTTCATGTAAGGTGCTGTGGATAAGTCTTCCAATAAAGCTGAAAGGACTATGGCAGCCTGGTCTGCTACTGTGCAGTGAATCAAGAAAGCTGGAGAAACAGAAAAGCAGGATTCCGTTTGTGTGCAGACAAAAACCTGCTGTTAACTATGGTTATCTCTGAATAAGAATTTATTCATCCATTTATTCATTCTACTTTGCACACTTGCATTTTTACATTATTATTAAAAATAATAAGTCTTGTCCACCAAATAAGAAATCTAGAAAAGTCTCCTTTTCCCTGGGATAATCACATGTCTCCATGAAGAGAGATCCTTATTTTAAAACTTCCCTTAGAACTAAAAATAGACCTGCCGTTTGACCTTGCAATTCCTTTATTAGGTATATTACCAGACGACCAAAAATTGCATTACAACAAAGATATTTGTATCAGAATGTTCATTGCAGCCCAATTCATAATTGCCAGGTCATGGAAGAAGCCCAAGTGCCCATCGATCCACGAATGGATCAACAAACCATGATATATCTACACCATGGAATACTATGCAGCCATAAAGAAAGATGGAGACTTTACGTCCTTCATGTTCACATGGATGGAGCTGGAAAACATTCTTCTTAGCAAAGTATCACAAGAATGGAAGAAAAAGTATCCAATGTACACACCCCATTATGAAATTAATTTATACCTTTTATATGAAAGCTATAGCCTAATAACAGTCTAAGAATACAGGGAGGAGGAATGGGTGGAGGGAGGGGGATTGGAGGGATCACTTCTGTGGTTTATCTTACAAGGGTACAAGTGAATCTTTCTAAGAGTAGAATATGAACATTTTAACACAATAAGAAAATGACATGAAGGCTATGTTAACCAGTTTGATGGAAATGTTTCAAATTGTATGTGAAAACCCTACCCTGTACCCAAGAAGTACATTAATGTACATAGTTACCATTCAATAAAAAAAAGACAGTATGTGGGAAGTAACTTTATAACATTACAGTGCTAAGAAATAAAAAAAAAAAAGAAACTTCTCATCATGTCAGGTTTTAACAAATCCTCCCGCTGTTTCTAATAAACATTAATATTTAAGACCACTGATATACATTATATGTTGGTCCAGTATATACAACAGAAAATGTTTCCCAGTTGTTTATTTTCATGACAAATATACAATACAGTTTTAAGAAAAAGGTCTCTGAAGTCAGCTTCTACTATCAGCTATTTAACTGTATTTAACCATTCTATACCTGAAGTTCTTCATTTGTCTATAGAAATAACATCTATCTAAATCACAGCCTTTAGGATTAAATGTGATAATACATGTATGGTGACTGACAGGAAAGTTACCTGACCACACCATACTATTCACAATAGTATTCCCTACTGTCAACCAAATACTACATACGTAACTACTGACTAAGTGAATGAATGCTGAGTAACAACTGCTACTTATCTTTCGGCCTTTGTTCTTAGAGCCCCCAAATTGTGAAGTTATTCCATATACAAAAGCAAAGTTAGCTCCCACCATAGGATGAGGAAAAAGAAACCAACCCTTTCATAAATCAACAAAACTCCAGATCAGATATTATAAAAGTAAAAAACAAAACTGTAAAGAGGTCCTTAAATGTTTTGGTCATTTAAACAAAATTTCTAACCACTTAAAATATTTTCAGTGTTTTACCTCAATTCTCAAAACCATTTAAATTCCCCTAGCTTTCAAAAGTACAGTTGACCTCTTTTCAAATGTATATTATCTGTTTATTTTTAGATGTTCACAGAAATAAAATTCTTCCACATGTCTACTGTACTACACAATCCACTGTAATAGTTCTGCTTAAAGTGGATCCCAAATAATCGTGGAAATAGTTGGGTGGGGAATAATGGCTCTACTCAAATACAAAACAAAGCCTCTAATTCTGACTTATGGTATACAAGACGCTCTCTTCTTCCTTCTGGCAATGCATCTTCATGCATGGCAAAGTCTTTAATTTTTTCTTGAAATTTTGTATTTGTTGTCTTTTTTCTTCAAATTATTTCATACCTGCTCTTAAGAAAGCCAACTGAACAGCCTTCATAAAAGACTCAGAATTAGTATCAAATTTGCAATTTTGAGTTTTTATCAAAATTATTGAGAGTTTTTTTATAAATTACATTTACATAAGTACAAAAACAATTATGTTTGCTTTGCCACTGAGTATAAAACCATCATGCTATGCCCAAAAGAAGTAATTCTACACTATGGATAAATTTTACTAACATTATCACAATGACTAATGGAACAGTTTCACTTTAATTATCAAGGCTAGTTCTTGAACTTGGAATATATATAAAATGATCCATGGTTGCGATTAATGGCTGTCTGTTCCATATTAGCAGCTACCGAAACAAATCAAATCAGTGGCACTTAAAATCTCTACTACAAATATTCTTTTTAAAAATTTTAATCCATCTAAGAGAGATGTCAATTGATATTAGATTCAAGCTAGAAAAAGAAATTAAATATTAAGATTGGCAGTGATGTTTCTTATTAAATCTGACCATAGAAACTTTTCTTCCTATGTAGTATCAATCAATGACCATTTAAAGAAAAGGTATTTTCCCACAGAAACAATTAGGAAACTGCTGATACCAGACTAGTTATAAGTCAAAATGAAATGACTAAAAAAAAACAACAGGTAAGTACAAAAGTAGATTCACATTAATAGGCATTTGGCATTGATTCCAATGATATAAAATATAAATGTCTATTTCTTTTTTCCATGGTTGTTAGATATTCTGTTTATCGTCCTAATCTAATCCAGTGGTTCTCAACCTTTCTAATGCCTCAACCCTTTAATACAGTTCCTCATGTTGTGGTGACCCCCAACCCTAATTTTCATTGCAACAAAAATAATTTTATGGTTGGGGGTCACCACAACATGAGGAACTATATTAAAGGGTCGCGGCATTACGAAGGTTGAGAACCACTGATCTAATCCAATTACCATCTATCATTTCTGGTGGAGAAGCTGGTGGGACTGTCAGAAAGGCAAGCAAGAACTAATGGCTGAAGTTGACAAGAGTCCCTAGGCTCTGCTAGGGTTTAGTACTGAGAGCTGACCAAACATTTTCTCCTCTGAAGATGTCAACTTAGGAAACCATGACAGAAAAACATGAGACAAGGACATGATCATCAGTTTCCTGAGGAAAACCAGACTCTCAGACAGAGAAAAAGGCATGTACCCACGTGATTATTCATGGGTTTGTTAAACATAGAGGTGTTACCAAGGAAATGAACAGGCAGAACAGAATTCTACCTACCTATTAAAGGCTAGGAAAGCACTGTATCACACAAGCAATAGAAGTACAGAAAACAGTAATACGCTGAAGAGTATAAATGTCTTATCTCCTTAGTATAAACCAAAAGCTAACTTAAAAAAAAAAAAGACAACAAAACGGACAAACCTACAGGGAAATTTAAAAAAAAAAAAAAAAAAAAGAGCACAATTGTACACCAACAGATCCCAAAGCAAGGACAAAAACCTAGGGATTAGTGAAACAAGAAGATAAAAGTAAGTTGGCCCAGAAAATGGAGCAGATTGATACCATTTTCTTACACCAACAGTATTTTTGCTATAAGAGAGAAGTAAGCTTATGGTCTGTTTATGCTACTAACACTCTGCATTTAGTTATAGTATAAAAGTAATTGCTGTTCATGCATTGCTGAAATTCGCCATTTAATACTGGAATACTCAATAATGCGATTGTTATACATCATTTTAATGCAAATTTCTTGCTTTATTCTTTTGCTAATGAGTTATTATTTGCTGTTTATTTTATACTTACTTTAGACTTTGGAAATGTGTTAGATAAAAAGAAAATTCAAGAGATTTTCAATTCAAAATGAGTCATAAAACAGCAGAGACAACTCACAACATCAACAATGCATTTGGCTCAGAAACTATTATCGAAGTCAAAGCATAGTGCAGTAGTGGTTCAAAAGGTTTTGCAAAGGAGACAAGAGCACTGAAGATGAGGAGCAGTGGCCACCATTGAGAAGGTGACAATGACCAAATGAAAGCAATCACAGAAGCTGAACCTCTGACAACTACATGGTAAGTTGCCAAAGAAGTCAACATCAACCATTCTATGGTCATCTGGCATTTGAAGCAAAGGTGAAAAAGCTCAATAACTGGGTGCCTCACAACCGCCCAAAATCAGAACAATCATTGTTTTCAAGTGTCATCTTCTTTTATTGTACACAACCACCACAAATCATTTCTTGATTGGACTGTGACAAGTGGATTTCATTAGACACCTTGTGATAACCAGCTCAGTGGCTGGACGGAGAACCTCCAAATCACTTCCCAAAGCCAAAGTGGCACCAAAAAAAAGGTCATTCATGATCAACGTTTGGTGGTCTGCTCCTGGTCTAATCCACTACAGTTTTCTGAATTCAGGTGAAACCACTAAATCTGAGATGTACAGTCAGAAAACTGATGAGATACACTGAAAACTACACCTGCAACCATCATTGTTAACAGAAAGGGCCCAATTCTTCCCCATGACAACACCTGACTGCATGTCCTGCTACCAACACTTTCAAAAGTTGAATGAACTGGGCTAAAAAGTTTTTACCTCATCTGCCACATTCACCTGACCTCCCGCCCACCAACTACCACTTCCTCAAGCATCTCGACAACTTTTTGCAGGGAAAACACTTCCACAACCAGCAGGATGCAAAAAATGCTTTCCAAGAGTTCCTCAAATCCTGAACCAGGGAATCAGGTATTTTTACTCTACAAGAACAAACTTACTTATCATTGGCAACAATGTGTTGATTGTAAAGGTGCCTATTTCGATTAGTGAAGGTATGTTTCTATCTAGCAATGACTGAAAATTCATAGTCCAAAACTGACGTTACTTTTGCACCAACCTAATAGCTTACCCTCTACCCTAATATAAATGTAAAAAGCAACTCTCTAAAAAAATTTTTGAAAATATCTTTAATAATTCTGAGTGTGTAAAAGTTTTTAAAATTAAGAAACAAAAAACTAAACATGAAACACTGAGGAATTCTACTACAAAAAAGCCACATAATCTATGTGTAAAAAACTGTATTGCAACAGTTGAAAACCTAAAAACTATTACTAGAGACTATTTTAAAGCCTACCAACAATTTACATGGAATATGTCCACAAGAGCAAGAGAAAAGCATAAAGCAAGGGATCATATAAATGATGACACCAAGGGAATCTGTGGCCATATTAGAACTCTATATTATATATTAAAATTAACAACTTCTATTTATCAATAGACAGGATAAGAAAGCAACAAGGTAAGCTACAAACTCAAGAATGTAACAGTGACAGAAATCAGTAATAAAAATACAATTGTAGGAACTACAATTTAAGTTAAACAACAAATTGAAATTTTTATGAAGCTAAAAACACACATAGACATTTCATAGAATTTCACAGAAGAGAAACACCAGTTGTCATAAATAATAGGGGGAAAAAGATGTAACACTTCATTGATAATCAGGAAAAGATAAAGAAAAAAGAAGATACCATACTATACATAAGACTGGGAAAAATTAAAAATTTAACCAAGTGCTGCTAAGAATAGCAACAAACTCTTATGCACTACTGGTGAGAACATAAACTGGAAAACTTATCTTGTAAAGTGTAACATACTTTACGCTAGCAATATATGCACTTTAAGATAAAGAGGATCAAAAACTCTTGCATAAATGCACAAGGAAACAAATATTTTTAGAATAATGATGCTGGTAACAATCAAGTTTTTTATTTAGGTAGCAGATTCACGGTGATCATTTTATTATATTTCACAGTATCCTTATGAGTATATCTTAACGAATATAACAAAAGATTCTAAGAAGAAAGCAATAAATAAGAATAAGATGACTATATATTTTATCACACAAAATGGGGTATCTATAAGAGAACAATAACATCTGCAAACAGATGTAATGAAAGAAACCTAAGAAAGAAATAACAATCAGAATGTATAAATAAGACACTCAGGTAAAACCAAATGTGTTATAATATCCATATTTACCAATATTTAGTTTAAGTACAAAGGCTCCCTATCAAGTGAAAAAAGTATATGAATTTGAACAAACTATATTCAGAATGAAAGATTAAGATATTGCACTAATTATTTCATGAGCAATTATACAAAAAAGAAAGAATAACAATAAATTTAAAGAGATACCCCGTATCATTACCTAGAGAAGATATTACGTGCTCTTTTAAAAACTTTACACTGACTTAATTTTACTGGTACTTATCATCCTACGTGACATTTCCCACAAAGCTATCCCTAGATTTGTTTTGTTCTCTAATCTTTAGCAACAAGATATGAGACCTGAAGAGGTAATCAAAGAATTGTCTCTCATATTCTAAGTCATCTCTTCTAGTTATAGAATGAGACTTTCAAAAACAGTATTTCATATTTTAGTACAGGCATATATGCAAAAGGAAAAAATACAGGTCATAATCTTTCTGCCCACATTGACATTTTTAAAATTTTAACAAATTCAAATATTAACTTAAAAAATTAAAAAAAAAATGAAAAAATGTAAAATGAAACTCTCTTCCACCTCAAAATTAGCCTAAGTTTCATAAAATTCCTTGCCCCAAAACTGACATATGTACATTTTTAATATTCATACAAAAACATACCACCAAAGCTGTAATATTTAGCATTGTTCTTTTTTCATTTAAGACAGCTTAGAAATTTTTTTAAATCATCAAACAAAAATCTGTTTCTTTCAACAGTTGCACTACATTTTACTATGTATATCATAGTTTTTAAAATCCTCTATTGACGTAAATTTCAGTTATCTGTAGTTTACTCATTCCATTTAAATGCCCATGAAAATCACAAAAGAAAATCATATATAATGAATATGCCAATGAATTCATAAATAAAAAGTATATACTATAATATTTATTCATATGCAGTAAGACATTTTAATGAAAAGAACAGAGAAAAACAGAACAATTAATTGTTTCAATTTAATCAGCTAAAACTATGAAATAATTCTTGAATAACTGGATCAAAAGGAACCTAAACTTCAAATACAGACAAAATTGGGGGTGGGAGGTCCCCTTGGGGGATGGTGGAGAAGGTAGGAAGAAATAAACCTTACATTGAATACAAGAGGTATAAACTGAATGTCTGTGATAGATAACAATGAGGAGAGAAAAAACAAGCAGAAGACAAGAATAGAAGGCTAGACTTCTCTGTACAGTAGTGTATTTAGAAGCTTTTTAGAGCAAATGTCTTTGTTGTAAAATAATTTTTATCATCTGGGTATATACCTAGTAGAGGAATTGTAGGATTGAATGGTAGTACTTTTAGTTCCTTGAGTGTTCTCCAAACTTCTTTTCAAAAAGGTCATATTAGTTTGCACCAGAAAGTTTATTGCAGCCCAATTCATAATGGCCAAGACATGGAAACAGCCCAAGTGCCCATCGACCCATGAATGGATTAACAAATTGTGGTATATGTACACCATGGAATACTATGCAGCCATAAAAAGATGGAGACTTCACATCTTTTGTTTACCTGGATGGAGCTGGAACATATTCTTCTTAGTAAAGTATCTTAAGAATGGGGGAAAAAAGTATTCAATGTACTCAATACTACTATGAAATCGATATAAAACCACCTACACACTCATATGAATGGCAAACCATAACTATAGACCAGAAAGTAGAAGGGAAGAGAAAAGGGAGGGGAGGAGGGATATGGGTAGAGGGAGGATATTTGGGGGGACCTCACCTAATGTGCATGATGCAATGGTACATTTCAAAACTGTTAAGAAATAAGTACAGGGAAATGCCTGTGGCTCAAAGAGTAGGGCGCCAGCCCCATATACTGGAGGTGGTGGGTTCAAACCCGGCACCAGCCAAAAAAAAAAAAAGGAATAAGTATAATTGTGATGGATGTGTTACTTAGTTCAATGTAAGCATTTCAGATTGTATATTGAAGCAGTACCCTGAACCCCACAAATGCATCAATGTACAAAGTTATGATTTAACAAAAAACAATTTAAAAAAACAGAAGCTTTTTAGAGAAACAATAGCTTGTCTTATAGTTTTGACTTTGAAAAACTTAAAGTGAAAAAACTCTAAAAATTAAAACAAAATGAAAACATACCTAATTACCACCTTGACAGCAAAACCACAGAGATAATTATTTAAATAAACTTCTTAAATTTAAACTATTATTTAAATATACTATACTATACTAACTGCAAAAAATTTCTAACTATGTTCAATAATTACTATGTTATATGTAATATTGATGTTGATTTAAAATAACTAGTGTAGATATATATATATAATGATATCAATACTAGTAAACAAGAATTTTCAGGGTACAGAGATAAATATAAAATTCAAAATCTTCAAGAGACAGAAGTAAAACTGTATAACCTTAGATATGAATTGGAAATAGCAAATGAGCTCATTATGCATTTCTCTCTTTAAAAAAAAAAATAAATGTCCACAGAAAGAGCCTTAAAATAATAACTAAGAGCAATTAGCATCCTGGCACCCTTATTATTTTGGTTTCTAAGGACCATTTCCTACCCACAGGAACTTGGATTTTAAAGAACATTTATTAAAAGTCTAAAGCAAAAAATGATACTTCAAACAAGTATCAAAGCTACTGTTCTGAACTCTTGCTGGCCAAGATGAAACAATTTAAGAATTTACAATAGATTAATGCAATAGAATGAAAAATAAAAGTTAAAATCTTTGTTTTCAAAAACAAGAAGTCTAGTTATAATACTGGTTATAATGGAAGTTACTGGGGTAACAACTAATCAGGAAAAGTTTTTAAAAAGTCAACAATTTGTCCTGCTTTTCTTATAAAAAGAATACTTCCATGTGATCTAACAGTTGGTGGATAAATTCTTAACAGAAGAATTTTAATACATGCAAAAAAAAAAGAATATTGCCATTTTAGCAATGCTCAATAAAATTACATGATCATTAACTACTAAAAACTATTAGGTGAAAGGATAATGTGATGAAGCACTCTATAATATATATGCATCAAGTATACACCTCAACCTCCTAGTAAATATGACACCTTATTTCTTTTAAGGAAAAAATATTACTTGAACACCTTATCCTCTAATGTAGAATGCCTAGAAATTAAGAAAGCTATTACAATTTAGCAACACAAATAGCCAAGTAAGAGACTAAAACAATTAACAATTATAGAGACTCATTATTCTAACTCATTGCATTCCAAAGTCAATCTTTTATGGAGCTCAGTCTCCAAACTCTGTAGACAGAAGAATGAGCTACTTTTATGTATGGAAATGTTCAGGTACAATAACACCGACAAGATGAAGCACAAATTTCATAACATGTAACTGTGGCCTTTTATAATCTTTCTGCCATCCTATCTAGCCATATATAATGTGCAACCCCTTAAAAGCCAAATTATTCAATTCACCGCTCAATGGTTGGGGATTTTGTACCAGCCTATATACACAACTTTGGTCATGTCATTCTCTCAACATGTATTGCTCTCCACATCCTCCTCCATCCTACAGCCTATCAACAAGACACAGGTCAGCCCCCTACTTTAATAAAACCTATTCTGACCCTACCAACTAAAACTGATCTCTCTTACTGTAATCACACAGTACATACAGCCTTGGGTCTTTATCTTTCCCACTGGATAGGTCCTAAAAGATAGTATCTTTTTGATCTCTTGCAAAAAAGAAATGTTGAGCTGGCAGGTTCGAACCCAGCCTGGGCCTGCCAAATGAGGACAACTACAACCAAAAAATAGCCAGGTGTTGTGGCAGGTGCCTGTAGTCCCAGCTACTTGGAAGTCTGAGGCAAGAGAATTACTTAAGCCCCAGAGTCTGAGGTTGCTGTAATTATGCTGTGATGATGCCACAGCAGTGTTGCTAAATGGCTCATGAGATTTTAAGAATACTGAAGCCCATGACACCTATAGTCATTAAATATTAACTGAGTGGAGTCACTGCCCTCAAGAAGTGTATATTCTATCTCTAGTTTTTGGAATCAATTTCTAACACGGTGCTGTCATTTACTAGACACATTAAAATGTCTAAATTGAAATTCTAATAAAAATACCCTAGCAAGCATTATGGAGCATCTAAGAAAAGCATTTTAAGAAAAACCAAAATCTAAAAATCCATTTTTCTTGAAACTGCATCCAAGCAAAAACTAAACAAAAACCCAAACACCATGAAGTTCTGAATAACATACCCATTATAACAAACCAGTTACATTATTACAAAAAAGTTATGTTTAGCAATATTAATTATCTAAGTAAGCCATTAATGGTAAATCAATAGCCATATTATGATTTAAATTTTGAGTTCAGCTATTTATAACCAGTGCTTTCAGAATACTAATAAAACCCCTCTTGGAAAAATCCAACTTATTTATAAATTTATTTATTTATTTATTTTTGACACAGAGTCTCAATTAACTGCCCTGGGCAGACTGCCATGGTGTCATCGCTTTCAGCAACCTCAAACTCTTGGGCCCAAGCCATCCTTTTGCCTTAGCCTCCAAGTAGCTGGGACTACTGGTGCCCACCACAACACCTGGCTAGTTTTTCTATTTTTTAATAGAGATGGGTCTTGCTCTTACTTTGGTCTCAGACTCCTGAGCTCAAGGAATCCACCTGCCTTGGCCTCCCAGAATGCTAGGATTACAGGCATGAGCCACTAAACCAGGCCAACCTAACTTATTTTAACAAATAGGTCCTTTAGTACTTGTCCAGTTACAACCTCTTAACTAAGTTTACTTACTAAAGAGAATGGCAACAAATTTCACCCCACTTAAAATCTGCATCTAAAAAGTTAGTATTTTACCATATTGAGTAACCTTTTCTTATTCTGCAATCATTTCACACATTTCTGTCTTCTCAAGTAATAGGCTCATTATTTTCTAAGGATTTCACTCTAGCAAAATAATTAAAAGAACTAAAATAAGACTTCTGAATTTAGAAATTTCAAAAAACATAAGACATTTTAAAGAAATGCAACTTTCATATTAAAAACTCAAAATTTCCTTGTCTTATAGTTTCGCTGAACTAATCAAAAATCTAAAGAGCTGAATTAAAAACAAATTTATTTTTAAAATAGTAAATAAGATTCAATATATCCCAAAGCTACAAAATCTGTATATTCTATATGCAGCATACATTAACTGAGGAAAATACATTTATGCATAATTGACTATTAAAATCCCATTTTAAATATGAAGAAACTGAGGCTAAAAATGTTTAAGTATCAAATAGATTTAAAAAAATAAAATTATCCTTAAGAATTCAAAAGTATACATTATGCCCAAGATTATGACGAATGTCAAAAAATATAAAAACTCAAGGAAAAACACCTACAATTTTACACAAAGAGCTGTGGCAAAGATTACCATTAAAATAGGTTCAGTATACAATGAAGCAGTTCACAGAAAATGAAATATTAATAGCCAGATTTGAAGAAAAAACTCATTCATTTCAAAATATAAATCACAAAATCTAGAATTGGCAAGCGTATGGAAAAACAGGAACTTCCATACAAAGTTATGGGAAACAAATGACAGTTTAGGCCATTGTGGTTTTCAGTAACTTTTTAAGTATAAATTTCATTTGACATAGCATTTTTATTTCTAGTCCAAATATCACCACACTTCATAACTACAAATGAAAATCAAACCAAAATGTCTAATGTAGGAACTAAACTGCGTATATTCATTAACTACACTTCGGTGTACACACACACACACACAGAGTATTCTCTATTGTCTTTAACAGAGTGTTTCAGCAGAGACCACATTATATAATTATTAAAAAAAAAAAAAAAGGTGGACTTTACATCCAACCAATACAGAGTAACATGTACCAGATTTGCACTGCTGAAACAACAAAAAAACCAGCAAGCACACAGAACAATAGATTTTGAAGACACTGGACGTCAGGCAATGATAAACAATGATCCCTGGAAGTCAGAAAACAAATAAGGTGAATCCATGTGCCTCAACTTATCCTCTTGATTTTCTAGGCCACAGCAAAGGTGTAAGAAATCAGGCTGAATCTCAAACACTCTCTGAACTGAGAGAGAAGCAAGAGTGTCTGAACACTAAACTTACCAGAGTCTCCATGTCAAAGCACCAGAAAAAAAGGAGGAGAACAGAGAATTCCAGAAATTGGAAGCACCCTACTATTTGGTGAATGTGGGTAACTACACTACAAGTAATATAGAAAAATTATACTTATTTTATCTTTTTAAAAGATAATTGGCTATTCAAGCAAAAAAAATGCAGGGTAGAATTTATAGCACATACAGAAATAAAAAGTGTAATAATAGCACAAAAGCCAAGAGGAGGACAGAGATAAAGTAAATAACACATACTATTTACAATAATCAGTGTATATATGGAAAGTGGTATAAATATCTATTGAGGGAAGATTGTGTAGATCACAGATATATAGTATAAATCCTGATGCAGCCACCAAAATAACAAATTTATAACTAATCAGTTAATAAAAATAAAATGGAATAAAAATTAATACAAAAGAAGCAGAACAGGAAGAAAAAGAGAACAAGGAACAAAGAGAAAATAGTAAAGTAGTAGTTTTAAAATTAGCCATATTAGTAACAACACTAAATGTGAATGGTCTTAAAAAAGTGTTTTTAAGATGGGGGTGGGGGGATGAAGACAGCGATTTCCAACTTTATGCTGCCTACGAGAAATATACTTTAAATATAGAAAAAAGTTAAAAATAAAAGGATGAAAAAAGATATACTCTACTCAAAATGAGGCAGAGATAGCTGTATCAATATCAGAGAGAGGTTTTAAAGCAATGAGTATTATCAGATTAATAAAGGCAGTGTTAAAAATATTATCGGGGATAAATATGATCACTGAAAAACAAACAAAAAAATGCAATAGAGGATATAGTAATCCTTAACATTTAAGTACTAATAATAAAACATCAAGATAGATAAATCAAAAACTGGTTAAACTGCAAAGAGAAATCGATAAATACTGTTAAGTATAGGTAGAAATTTTAATGCTCTCTTCAGCTGATAAAACAATATAGACCAAAAGTCCATTAAGAACAGAAAACACTTGAACAACACTATCAAAAAACATGATCTAAATGACATTTATAGAACACCACCCAATAACAGAATACAACTTCTTACGAAGGGTACCTAAAACATTTAATGAGATACACTATATTTGGACCATAAAACAAATCTCCTTTAGAAAGATTCAAGTCTGACAAAATATGTTCTCTGGCCAGAATGGAATTAAAATACGTAAAAGAAAGATATACAGAGAACTCCAAATATCATTAAATTACATACGTCCTAATAACTCATGGGTCAAAGAAATAAAATGAAAGATTAGAAAGTATTTTGAACTGAATGAAATGTGCACATCAAAATTTGAGGGATGCCATGAAAGCAGTACGTAAGAGGAAAATACACAGCACAAAACCCCTATATATGAAAAGGTATCATGTTAATGACAATAAGTAGAAATAGAAAAACAAAAGCAGAAGAAAATAAGTAGGCATCAGTAAAACAAGAAACAGAAAAACAACAGAGAAACCTCAACAAAACCAAAAGCTGATCGTTCAGACATTAATAAAATCAATAAACCTATATCTAGAATGACAAGGAAAAAAATATTGAAGTGTAAAAAGGTAGTATCACGAACAACTCTGTGCAAATAAACTTAGCAACTTAGAAGAAATGGGACTAATTCTATGAAGGATACAAATCATCAAAGCTCACCCAAGAAGAAACAGATAACCTGACGTAGCCCTGTATCTATTAAATAAATTAAATACCTACTTTAAAAACACCCCACAAAGAAAACCAACATCAGGCCTAAATGGCTTCACAATTAAGAAAGAAATAATACCATTTGGAATGTTCACCCTAAATAAAATTAGGGACAAGGTAAAGATACCTACTCTCATCACTTCTATTCAACATTACATTAGATGCCATAGCAAGGAAAAGAAAAAAACTGGTATCTACATAGGAAAGGAACTGTCTAAAGACAAGTGGACATAAATTGCCCATGTAGAAATTCCAGTGGAACATAAAAATAAATCTATTAGCCCTACTAAGTGAAATTAGGACGCAAAACACAAGAGCAATATGCAAAACTCATTTATTTCTATACATTAGTACCGAACAACTAGAACTTGAGTATTTTTAATAAGTTAAACAATAACATCAAAAGATATGACATACCAAGAATAAATGTGACCAAAAAGGTATACAATGAAAACCAAAAACAATGCCTTCAGAAATTAAAAACCTAAGCAAATGGAGAGATAAAACTGTTGTAAGACAACTCAACATTGTTAAGATATCAATTTTTTCCAAACTATTCTACAGATTCTAGTCAAATCCAATAAAATCCCACAAGACTAATGAAAATATGAAAACATCAGAAGAGTCAAAACAACTTTGAGAAAGAACCATGAGGACCAAAACCATCTGGTTTTGAGACTCAACATAAAGCTACAGTGAGTAAAACTATGTTTGGGGGTTCTAGGTATAAAACAGGTCAATGGAAAAGAGTGAAGTACAGAAATACAATTACACATACAGAGAATTAATTTTTGACAAAGCTGCAAAGACAGTTCAAAGAAAGGATAGTTCTTTTCACCAAATGATGCTGGAAACACTGGATGTCCACATCCCAAACCAAAAACTTTTGACCCAGATTTTGTACTATAACCAATAGATTGACTCAACATGGAAACAGAGACCCTGTTAAGCCAAAATACAAAACTGTTATTAGAAAACAAAAATCTTTGTGAATTTTGCTTAGGCCAAAAAAAAAAAAAAAAAAAAAGCTCATATATGAAACCAAACACACAATATAGAAAAACATGACAAACCAAGTTTGTCAAAAAAAAAAAAAAAAAAACCGTTGCTCATCAAGACACAGCTGAGAAAGAGAAAACAAGTAGAAAAAATATTCACAAACCATGTATCTGACAAGGGATTTGTAACCACAATAAAGACCTCTCAAAACTGAAGAAAAAGAAATAACCCATTAAAAAAAAAGTTTTAAACAAACGTTTTCACCAAAGATAATAGTTGATCAAAAGCTGTTCAACAGCCTAGGATATAAATAAGAAATAAAAACAAAAACCACAATAAGATATCACTTCCTACCCACTAGAATGTCTATGATCAAAAATACAAGACAATTTAACATGCAGTGGAGAAGATGTGGAGGGAATGGAAATCTCATATGCTGCTGATGGCAATATAAAATGGTACAACCACTTTAAAAAACAGTTTGCAGTTCTTAATAAGTTAAACATATGCCTACCATATGCTTCAGCCTTTCTAATCAGAAAGCCTTCCCAAAAGAAACAAAAGCATATATACACAAAAGAACTCTTACAAAAATGTTTACAGTAACTATATTTTAACAGCCTCAAATTGAAAACACACATCCAGCAAGAGATGAACGGATAAACAAACTGCTACATAGCCATACAGTGTTAATATCAGTAAGCAATAAAAAGGAATAGCATACTGATACGCAACAGATAATTTCAAAATAATTACACTGCATGACCTAGACAAAAAAAGAGTACACATATGAGTATAGTTATTTAAAATTCTAAAAAATGCAAACTAATTTATAGTAACAGAAAGCAGATCAGTGGTTGTTAGAAGGAAGTCTGAAGGGAGGGAAGATGGTATTTTTGGAAGTGATGTTCACTATCTTAATTGTGGTGATGGTTTCACAGATGTATACATACACCACAACAATGTGAACTTTAAATATGGGTAGTTTATTTTATGAGTGCTTTTTTTCAAAAAAGGCAAGATATGAACCAGAACAAATAGTTTGAATGTTTGGTAATACAGAAATTAATAATTTCAGGAAAAATGCACAAAAATGTTAACACAATTATCTTACCTAAGAAAAAGAAAACTGTCAATCAGGGAGAAATCTTTCACTTTAAATTTTTTCTTAAACATGCACATATTTCTTCAAAGAAAATTAAAAACGTTTTTAAAGAAAGCTCAATTACTTATACATAGGCCTCATACCACAACAAAAATTAACCATTATCCTAGAAAATTAGATAAAAGCTTAATTATTCAAACTCTTACACAATGGATTTTTCAAAAAATAATTAGCAATTACTTTCACATCATTTTCTAATGTTTTCCCCTCAAACAATTAATATAGAAAACTGATAGAACCAACATGTATATCCAAACCTCCTCTTCTAAGTCTCACTTTTTTTTTCCTGCCTTCTCATTCTGGGTCTTCTCTATTAACTCTTTCTCTCCTTATTCACTAACTGGACAATTGAGTCTTCTATCACTTATTCTTTTACAAAATTCATAGAGGAAATCTGTTTGAATGGTAAGTACAATCTGCACATTTTGTACTCTTCAGTTATTCCCTATTACATACCCTACAGGTATATAAATTTGGAAAATATCATTACCAAATTTAACTATGCTCTCCCTAAGACAGTGTTTATTTCTCCCCCAATGTGCAAAATATGAACTCAAGAATAAGTCTAATATTAAAGAATGGACAAGTATCTAGTTCATAATAGGACAGAGGACAGAAAATAAGAAAACAGTAATATCTCAAAAAGTATTTTAAATACTATGGATGCAATTTTAAAAATTCAAACAAAATATTCTGAAAAGCCAACATCAGTGAACTAAGCACACTGCTTCTGAGGGTAAATAGGCTTGCAACCAAAAATTTGTTAACATACCATGATGTTAAAACATGGAAAGACCTAATCATTACAACTAAAGTTTAAAGGATGAATAATTTTCCTAGCCAAAAAGTGGATGAAGGAGGATTCCAAAAGATCTCTACCACGAGGTCTACTTTCCTATAATAGACAGGCCAACTCTTAACATCTGACTCAAATTTGAAGCTAACTGCCTAACAACTTTCTTCTCTAAGTGCCAGTATTCTAATGTGACTTATTATTGACAAAAACATTTTCATTTTTATAAGACAAAAATGAGAATAAAAAAAACTTAGATTAACATAATTGTATGATTTAGGTCAAACCATCAAAATCATTGTTTACCCTCAGAAAACCAGGATATAGATTTTTGTGTTCACCAGAAGTTGTATGTGGAAAGAATTTTTAATTCCTTGAATACCACTCATACTTTCTTTAAAATGTTCTTACAAACTGCCAGTTCCAGAAACACTTAGGGCTATTGTTTATTTACATTATAAGCTATTTATACAGCCAACTTTAGGAATTAAAGGAAACATTTTACACTTGAGTTTTGTTACATTACAGTTTCTACAAGCTAACTGAAATTTGCCATTAATTATTAAGAGAAGACCCAACAATTCAGTTTTCATATTGGTTTCAAACAATCTTTTCCTACCTTCACACCAACTGCAACCTCAGTGACAATTCTGAAAAGAAAAAATAAACAGTTTAAACTCATCATTCTTCTAATTATCACTGTTTGACTGTAAACTTTTTTAGGGTAGCTCATCGTTCATAAATCTTCCAAACACAACACAGATGGAAAAATACACACAGATGATTGGTGACACTTCCTATTACTATTCCTAACCTGATTTTCTAGAAATAACTTTCAGTGTAAGATGAAATTCAGTAAACTTAATGCTATCTTTTTTAATAACACTCTCAAAAGCATAAAGAAAAACCGAACACTATAAAGCCATTTCTACAACGCTAGTACACTTAGATTTATAATTTAACACTTGAAACTCTAGTAGGCTAGAAAGAATCGAAGCATCAAGAAACAGGAATTCCAATGCAGTCAAACTCTGTACTGATCTGGAGGGATACAAAACTTCTCTGGAGTTAAGGCACCAAGAAAATAATCTCTAGACAACCTCAGGATGATTTAAATTTCGTGAATGTTAGCTTGTATAAAATTTTCGTCTAATCTTAAAGAAAAAAAAAATCGATGCTTAAGCAAAATAAACTCCCTTTTGACTCTCAAATACTGTCATTAATTTTCATAAACGTGCTTGTTAAGTGGCACTGTTTAATATCCCCCCAGGCGGGCTGACTACAGCTTTATTTTGGCCCTTTCTAATGGTAAGTTACGGGCTGCTCAGACGTGGAGCGTTAGCACCAGGGACATGGGTCCTTCTCCTTTCCCAGAGCCTGGCCTCACCTGAGCATTCTATCTGCACTTTTAGGCTCTCAAAGATGCAGCGTGGTTCTCGTTTTTGGTAGTTGTTTTGTTTTTCCCGAAACTGGCCAAAGTAGCTAAAAAGACGACCCTCTGTTGACCATCCGCTCTCCTTTCTGCCATGGCCGTTGGCCTCTGCCCATGTGACTGATGGGGACCTCAAAACACTTCGTTTTTCAGATGATTTAATTTCTGGGCCCTCTTGCCAAGCCTTGAACGTCCTCGTGCCCCACAAAAAGGCATTTTCTCTGCCTCCCACCCCCCACCTCCCGGCTCAAAAGAAAACAAAGGAGTGTGACACTGCCCTCCCCGCCGCCGCCGCGCGCCCTCCCCCTCCCCGCGGCCCCTCGGCTGCCCCGGCTCCCGCCACCGGCATCTCTGCCCCCAGGGCGGGCCCGGCGGGCCGGGGACGGGCCGGGGTCCGCGGCGGCGCCTCCCCACTCCCCCCAGGGACGAGCCCGCCACAGGCCCGACCCTGCCCACCGCGCTCGTCCCCACGGCCGCCGCTACCCAGGGCCGGGGTTCCGGGGTCCGGATCGAAATGGCTCCCCGAGGGGGCAGGGACGCCGAGACTCCGGGGTTCCCGCCCCACCCCCGCCGCCACGCCGGCCCCGGCGCCCCCTCCGCGGGCGTCCCCCCGACACCGCCCCGAGGCCTCCCCAGCCTCCGAGCCCGCTTTCCCCTCATTTTTTCGCCCGGGGCTCGCCGGGGAAGCGAAGGGAGGGGTGTGTGCGATGGGGCGGGGGTTGGGTAACGGCAGCCCAGCCCTGGGAGGGGCCGCCGGAGGGCTCCCGCCGGATCCCCGGCCGGGCCGAGGGACAGCACGGCCCCCCGCTCACACACACCTCCTCGCCGGCCACATTACATACCCGTCCATTGCCGAACCGGACAAAGCTTCCCTCACAAGAACCGAGCCACGCAGCCAGCGAGCCACACAAGCGGCGAGAAAATGGCGGCCAGGGCCCGACGGAAATTGCCGAAGGTGGCGAGGCGCACGGGGCAGCGCGCGGCAGCGGCGGCGGCGGAAAGAGCCGAGCGCGCCGGCGCCCGGCAGCCGGAGGCGAGCGGCGGGGCGCGGGGATGAGGGGAAGTGGGCGCCGCCGCCGCCTCCTCCGCGCCGCCGCGCTCCGGCTTCCCTCCGCCCTCGGGGACCCGGGCCGCTGCTGCTGCGGCTGCGGCTGCACAGCGTGACGTGCTGGGCTCCCCGCCCTGGGCGTGTGCGTGGGACACCTCCCCCCGGCACGCCGTCGGCCTTGAACCTGAGGACTGCGGGACTGCCCCCGAGCAACCTCCGCTCCCCCCAGCTTGGCCGATCCTCAACCTGAGTGGGCCAGGAAGAATGTCACAGCTCTCCTAGCTTTCCTCCTAGGCCATCTTTATTCAGACCCCTTCCAGACCCCCAAAACAAAAATCTTTAACGCACTGAACACGGCTTGGTAAAAACTATTTTTCTTGAAGCAAGTAGAATTCATCAGACCGAAATGGAGGCTTTTGCATCCAGACCTGTAGTAGTATCACGCCAAGTGGGAAAAAAATGCCAGTCTCGCCTCAGTGGATAATTGGTGTGCACCTGTAGAAAGCACTCAGACGACCCTAGGTGGGAACAACCCAGGTCGGACCAAGTGATAAAATGCTACCGATAGTTAGGGGCTAACCTTTGGGGGTTGTGAAAAGGAAAGTGGGGATGGATGTTGAGGCAACTGAGTCTTCATTGATGAGAAAAGGTAGAAGTATTAAAATGGGCCGCACAAATTGACTCCCTTTTCTGTAAAGGTCTCAGGGTCTCGATTTTAATGTTAACAGCATCCTGGACATTTTCCTTTAACATACTTTTATCAGAGGCTCAACAAAGTTTGAAAAGACACCGTACTCTTGGAAAATTTGCTCAGCCACTGACTGCTTTGTCAGCAACCTTTCTTAGGTAACTTTCACTGTCACCCCAAACACACAGAGATGTGTCTAGTCCTGAGAAATGACAGATATTCCCTGTCTCTCTCCGGTTATTCTCATCACCCACTCTGTGTTCTCTCGGGTCTCTTTCACAGAAACCCCTTACCCTTTACTAATGGGAATTTCACTATACTCAATGGGAGTGTCTGTATAATTTTTAAAATACTAATGCTTTGAATTGGGCAGAACCTTGAAGCGCATCTTGGCCAAATACTTTGGTATAGAAGTCTTCAAAGTACCCAGATGTTTACAGATTCTTGATTTGCCTCGGGGATTGTTACTCCTTAAAAGGAATTCATATCAAACTTCCTACAGTGCCTCTCCTTAACTTTTCACCATTGAGTTATATAACAGAATTGTTTTCGGTGCCATTAATAATCATTTTTCACATATATGTGATTTTTTTTCTTTCTTTTTTTTTTTTTTTGAGACAGGAGCTTACTTTTTGGGGGGGCTACACTAATCATCACAGGTCATATTAAATTCAAACTCCGAGGCTCAAGCCTTCCTCCGACATCAGTACCCAAAGTGCTAGGATTACAGGTGTAAGCCACCATGCCGGGCCTGTACATGCATGTTCACATAACAAATATCCAAACTACCAAAGAGCAGGAACTATAGCATTAATTCTCCGTATTCCTCACATTCACTTAATCAATACTGATTGATTGGTTTTCATTTTATCTTGGCAGAGACAAACTGTTCCCTGAGAGGGGAGGCCTGTCCTTCAGTGGCAGAAGACATTATAGTGTTCACAAAAACACAGTTTATTTTTTTTCTCCTAATAAAGTATAAGACTACAAACATACAATTATTAATCTGCTTGTTTATTTAAGGTAATACTTCCTAGAAAAGATGTAAGAGAGTTTGCAAGTAAGGCATATAAAGCATTAGGTTAAAAAATGAAATAAGAATAAAACAAGAGGACACAGCATACTATGAATCAGGAGTGAGGCTAATGCAACAATGTACTCACAAAAACATATTGACTTAGGTTTGGGTTGGTGTTTGAGCTCTTTCATTTAATAGCTGTGTAACGTTAGGTATATTCATTAGCTTTTCCAGGAAAAAAGTTTCCTCTACTGAAAATAGGGTTAAAAATAGGGCCTTCAGCCTGGATGGTTCTGAGGTCTGAATGCTTTAATGTACCCAAAGCATCTCCCTAGCTCAGGAACTGGGTATCCGTAAATACTTAAGAAAAGGCGCTATCACCGTCCTCATTATTTTTGTAATTACTACTATTATTTGCCTCGAGAAAAACCAGACCACAATTTGGCTCTTTCAAGAGTCATATAAATAAATCCATATGCAGATTTTCACAAAGGTTAAACATGTCACTAAAATAATTATTTTGGCTGGTATCTAGAGGAATAAATCAGGGGAGATGTCACAGATAAATTTCTAAAACCTCATCCAAATCTAAATTTATACAATTTTATGAGTTAACCATGGGGTAGATTATTAATCTCAACAATAGCAGATGGCCACCCTTTGTAATATGTGACAAGGTTGTATTAGTGCTCATGGATTCCGAACAAAATAAGGCATAAAAAGTGAAGTGCCTGTACAATATTGTTTTCATACCCATATTTTTTTGCAGTATAATGATTTGTTTTTTCCCATCTGAACAGTAAGTGTTTTGACTTTTTACAGAAGTATACACTTATGTGAATAATGATTGAATCTAAATTTCAATGGTATGCTAAGCAATAATGAAGTCAAATACTTATGCGATAAAAATTAAAAATAAAATCTCATTCATAACATTTTTAGCCTTACCTCTTATCTGTTTATAGCATCAAAGACACCATTTAATTTTTCATGCTGCGGTTTCTTCTTATGAGAAGAGAGAATGGTAATAGGATCAATTAGATAATATTTTATTATGGAAAGTAGAAAAGACTTACAAAGTTTAAAAAACATACAAACCATCTAGAAAAGGCAACTATTTATCATAGTTGCCTTTTGGGGGACGGGAGCGGGACTGGGCAATAGTTTTATTTTAAGAATGAACTTGATTGTAGTGATGTTTGTAAATATGTTAGAACTCATTGAATTCATTGAACATTTAATGTCAGGGAATTTCAGAGTATGTAAATTTTATAGCAATAAAGCTGTTACAAAAAGAAAAAGCATACCTTCTACTCTTGTACCCCGGCTACTGAGTTCCATTTTCTAGGGACAACCCATTTTACCAGTAATTACATTAGTCAGAGATATTCTGATGTATATATTGATTATTTACATAGTTTTTCTTTTGATTCAAAAGTGGTTACAGCTGTCCATTCTGTTCTGCAATTTATTTTAACTTAAAAATATAGATTTTAGATAGCTTTCGTCATCAGTACATTTAGAATTGCCTCATTCTTTACATATGGGTGCATGATAATCCACTGAGTCTGCAAATCATTTATTTAATTAGCTCGTAATGATGGACATTTAGGATGCTTACAATTTGCTATTTACAAATAATTCTTCAATTAATATCTTTTTTCTAATCCATTTTCAATGTGTGTGATAATTTGCTGGATAAACATATAAATAAAATTACTGGATAGAATTTATTTTTAATTTTAAAAGATGCTATCAAATTACTTTCCATAGGGCTTGAGTCTTTGGGTTAAAATATTAGCAATTCCTATAATTTAAAAAAAAGGAGAGGTGCTGATTTCTTTAATGTAAAGGAATTCTTACAAATAAAAAAGTCAAAAGTCAACAACCAAACAGAAAAATGGATAAAGCTTATGAATCAAATACTAACAGATTACAGGAAAGTAATGCTCAGCCTTGCTCAGAAGAAATTCTAGGTAAAACTATGCTAAGATATGTTGGTTCACCTGTTAACACCCTCTCTGACCAATAGAACACAAAGTTTCTGAATACAAGCTTGGTGCCTATTATTCAGTGGTTAGGGCATCGGCTACATACACAGAGGCAGGTGGATCTGAACCCAGTCTGGGCAGGCTAAACAACAATGACAACTGCAACAAATAAACAGCCAGGTGTTGGGGTGGGTGCCTATATTCCAGCTACTTGGGAGGCTGAGGCAAGAGAATTGCTTAAGCCCAAGAGTTTGATGTTGCTGTGAGCTATGAGGCCATGGCCCTCTTCCAAGGGGGTCAAAGTAAGACTGTCTCAGAACAGTCTTTTCTGAGTACAATATTGAGGGAAAAGATTCCTTTCCAAACTATCAATAACACATGAAAATAGAATAAAGCTATTTCTAGATACACTTAATGTCAAAAATTTGGTCTCCTGTGCATTTTTTTCTTTGGAATCTTCTGGAAGAGATAATTCTAAATAGAGGAATACATCAGGAAAGAAGAAGAAATAGGATCCAGGAAACCAGAGCTCCTGCCTAAGGAAGGAAATTGAATGTTGGTGAAAGAAGCCCCACACCAATAGTTACATAGCAGGCCTAAGGCTCCAATGGAATATAAGGCCAGAGGGGTCCAGGAAAGATGTCACCAAGAAAAGTATGGAACATATCAAAGAAAACTCCAAAATGCATGGATATATTGAGATGTTTATGGTATGTTGGGAAGCTTAGGAAAAGAATTAATCAAAAAGGGGTGCTGGCATTGGGGCTGGGGTGGAGGGTAGAGATGGATTTGGGTTGAGGTTCAGAGTGGGTTGGGATTAGTGTTGGATATGGGGATAGGAATCAGGGTTAGTGCTGGTCTGCACCACATTCCTCAGAGGTTTTAGAGTCCACACTGGCCATCCATTCCTGCCAGCCATTTATGAATCTGGGCAGCAGGTATTCTGGGAGGGTGCAAGTCCATCCCAAAGTCCATCCTGGCTACTCACACCCAGGCCATTCCAATGACCTCATGCTCAGCAAACTGAACAGAAGAGTCTGTGGCACTCAGGATGTCAAGCCCGTCAACATCTCCGTCAACATCTCCTCTCATTGTTTATCTCCTGGGACCATGTGGTTTGTATCTGGCTGGGGGATGATCAGCAGCTCCACGGGTCCTCCAGTGCCTTAATTTTACTGTGCTTAAGTCAGAACAGGTGGGAGAAGGCCAACCCAGGAAAGATAGCTTACACCATGTTCTGTACCAGAAACAAGGCAGGTTGAGACTCCTGCCAGATGAGGATTCGAGACTTCTCCCTTTATTCAGGACATACATACTGAGTGCAGACTTGGTAGCCTAGAACTTTGGTAAGTGCTGAGAATCTAGCAATAACCCAAACTGACAGAGCTCATACTGAAAAGCAGTGATGTCCAATGGAAATACAACGTGAACTGCATGTCATTTTAAACTTTCTGGTAGCCGTATTAAACAAAGTAAAAAAGAAACAAACAAAAAATTAAAAGAAATAAAAAAAAGAAAAGAATTAATAAAAACTACATGGAAATCTTTTAAAACATTAACTGTAGGATAAATAACAAATCGTAAGGAAATATAATCCTGGCTCAGTGCTTGTAGCACAGTGGTTACCGTGTCAGCCACATGCACCAAGGGTGGTGGGTTCAAACCCAGCCTGGGCCAGCTAAACCACAATGACAAATGCAACCAAAAAATAGTCAGGTGTTGTAGTGGGTGCTGTAGTCCCAGCTACTTGGGAGGCCGAGGCAAGAGAATCACTTAAGCCCTAGAGTTTGAGGTTGCTGGGAGCTGTGACACCACTGTACTCTACCGAGGGTGACAGCTTGAGACTCTGTCTCAAAAAAGAATCCCCCCAAAAGAAATTCTATCTTCCACAGTGGGAAGTCAATAGATAGTATCTGGAAGAGATAGACGAGGACATGGCCAATGAGCACATTATTCAGAAGCATGGAGGCCGATACCAAGAGAATCCGAAGAGAATCAGAAGTGAATCAGGGAGAAGAACCGGAAGTGGTTGCTTCCAGTGCATAGTACAGGAGGATAAGAAAGGATGAGATAGGAGAGTATAGTGTTGGGTTTTGTTTATGTCCTGATAAACCTTCCAGAACTATGTACTTTTTAGGCTGTGTGCGTATGTTACTTTGATTAAAATAAATTTTACATTAAAAAAAGGGAAGAGATTAGATGGCAGGGAGAGAGCAAAGGACTATTTGAGCACAAATACTGCCTCTTTTGTATTCCGCAGTAGTGACGGCTTATCTACATGTTTACTGAAAAAAGCCCAGCATAGCTGCCTGTCCTTCCTACACTGTGCACGTACTAAAGATTATTCTTGGGAGAGAACACAATAGTTCGAGTGGATCAGCAGTTTGGGGAATGATCATACATAAAGACCTAAACTAGAGGAGAGAATGAGCAAACTAAAGAAAACGACACGGAAAAGTACAAGATGAAGGGAAAAAGCTAAATGCAAAGGAGACACCATCCTTTTGCTTTACAACATTGTCGACTATGAAATATAAAAATATTGTCCAATCCACATCATCATGTATGGGGCCCTATGCAAAGAGGCACATGAATGAGAACTAAAGATACATGATTTGCAAATAAAAATACTGTAGTTTAAGTCAATGTACAGATTTTAAGCTTATACTCGAAATGAGTAACTCTTCCAGACTAAATTCTTTCATAATTTGGCAAAGAAAGGAACCCCATAACAAATGGAATCCTTTCAAAATTTTTAATATTTCTATAGTTTTCTAAATAGTTTAGATGTTTAACAATGGAAATGAAAAAATTTTTAAAAGGAAGAAATGAGAGCTGAAAATAGTTCCTATTTAGTTGTTTCTTGTTTTGCGGTAGATGCCTGTTGGAACATTGTCACTTTAGTCTATGATCCCCTGACCCTTACACTCATTTTCAATTATAGAAATAAAACATGCTGCTGGGCACAGTGGCTCAAATCTGGAATCCCAGTGACTAGAGAGACTGAGGCTAAAGGATCCCTTGAGGCCAGGAGTTTGAGACGAACTTGGGCGATACCACCAGACCTCATCTGTAAAATGAAATGAAATGAATAAAATAAAATAAAATATTAGCCAGAAGTGGTGGTGAGAACTTGTGGTGTTAACCACTCAAGGGGGTGAGGCAGAAGGATCCCTTGAGTCCAGGAATTTAAGGCTGTAGTGTACTATAATGGTGCCCTTGCATTCATCTGGGTAAGGAAACAAGATCCCCAACTCTTAAAAGGTGAGGGGGAGGGAGGGAAAGAAGGAAGGGAAGGAAATTCTTTCAGGAAAGGAACAGGGAATATGATTTCCTTCATATTCAGTATTTCCAATGACATATGTTTACTAAATTTGCAAATGACAGATAGTATATGTTGGGAAAATAGAATCAGCCTTCAAAACCATATTGCCAAGAGTATAAGGTGAATATAAATGTAAAGTTTCTAATTTATGTTTAAAAATTTAGCTGCATAAATACATATAAGGGGATGTGTAGCTCGATAACAATTCCTTTAAAGAAAAATGAGGCATTGACCCAAAACAATCCCAGGCTTTGTCAATAAAGAACCTCCATAGTTGACGACTCTCTACCTGGACCTTCTTAAGTTGACTTAGGTTTCGTGGACTGGACATCACATATATATCTCAGTACAGCTGGCCTAATTCCTTATGTTGATCAACTCTGTATGTTGACCAGTCTTTTACAGTCCCTTAGATATCACTTTATAGAGGTTTTACAGTATTCAGTTAAAGACCCATTGTATTCTACTCAAATTTTAACCACAGCTCATGATGAATGAGGATAAATACTAGGCAAACAATAATCTGTATTTCGGAATGAAAGTGGAGGGCATTATGGGTGGTTCATTCTGTTCTCTCTCTGCTGAGTAGCCATGCAGCCTGGGTAGGTTTGACCCTCTTGCCCAATTCCAGAGGAAAGCTGATCAAAGTAATCATCTCCCTTGCACAGTGACAGTTTCAGTTAATCCAGACATAAAGTTAATCAAAGCATGCCATTCCCTGGAACCCAGGAGGTGAGTCAATAAGCATGAAATTATGTGTGATGATAAACACATATGGATGCAATGGAAGAATGTGGTTCTGATCAATGCTGGCAAGCCACACTAAAATGCAGAAGCAGCTTCCTTAGACATCAAGCCTATAGAAAGACAGAAAGAAACTCTTCAGAAATAACCTAGTCTGAAAAGGAGCCAGGGAAATCCTTTTAAAATGTAAAATCATGTCACTCCTCAGCTCAGAATCCTAAAATGGAACCTGATTTCATTCTGATTAAAAGCCAAAGTCCTTCCAAAGGTTTATAAGGCTTACCGATCTGATCCTGTGTCATCTCTCTGACCTCATCCCTCAGGACACTTCCTTTCACTCCTTGCTCACCAACGTGCTGTCATGTTTTGCTGTTCTTAGATGCTGTCTCACCTTAGGCCTCTGCATAAGCTGTTTCTCTGCTCTTCCCTCAAACGTCCCTGCTCCCATCTCTTCCTTTCTCTCTCCTTCATTTTCAAGTATTTATTAAACTTCCCCGTCTCAATGGCAAGTACTCTGGTTACCCTATTTAACTCTGCCACTTGCTACTCATCTCCAAAATCTCAACCCCCCCTTTTCCTTGCTCTACTCTTTTTTCAAAGCATGTATTATATTCTAACATACTGTATAATCGGGGATTTTTTTTTCTTTGCATTCATTCTATCTGTCTCCTTCGATTGGAATACACATATAAGCTCTAGAATGGCAGTTTGCTCTGTCCCTGACATATCACAGAGCAGATGCTCCCCATACCTTGCTAAAGGGTCAGGCTGAACTGCTGGGGTATCCACCTTCTGAAGACTGGCTTTGGTGTACTAGGGAAGGACAGGGATCCCCATCAGAAAAAGGGTGTTTGCAGGACCCCAAGATGTTTACCATGGAGAAAACTAGTGAAGAAAGTCATAAAGGGCTATCATATAAAAAGAGGAGTTAGGCATGTTATTTATCGTTCTACAATGCAGAATGAAGATTGTAGTCACAAAGAGGGAAATTTCAGCTCAGCATAAGAATGAACCTTTGAACAATAAAATCACTACGCTCGGGAATGAGCTGCCTCACGCACTGGTCAGCTCTTTACTATTATGAGTTTTCAAGCAGAAGCTAACTGCTTCTTTTAAATGACAGAAGAAATGGAGGAGATTGCCTCTTTACTGGGCAGTAGATTGGGCTTGGTAATTTTTCAGTCTCTTTGCTACTATAGAATCTGTTATGAAGTATTCTGATGTGGCCACTTATGGGATACTTGCTTAGCCCGTCAACAAATGTTCTCTGTATATGAATCACCTCTCTCCTAATTCCTTGACTCTCTTTACATGGGTAGGCTTTCAGCGGTCATATTTGTGGTAGTTGAGCCAATCCCTTGGGCCACAGCTGATTAGACCAGGAATGAGCAGTTTATCACTGTGAGCCCGTCAGATTCTTCCACCCAGTAACTAAGATATAGGAGAAAAGATTCTCAGTTGGTTTTGCTTTGTGATTGGAAAGGTAATATTTACCTCAGAAGTGGTGGACGGCTTTCTGCAATGTGGGCTAAGAAGGGAAAATATTAAAAAAGGAATAAAAGAACGAAGCTAATGCAAAGAAAGAACGAAACAAAGTGGCAGAGCCAATGTTGACCAGCTCCAGACATGGGCCAGTTCATTCAGTCAGCCGACTTACAGAGGAGGCTCTATTGTATTGCTAATTGCGCAGCTTAAAGCCACTGTTACGTCCTACTCACTTTGGGGGGTAGGAGTACTTTTGGTTCCACGCCTTTCCTAGCTCTTTTGTTCTTTTGGGTTTAGATGGTGGTAGCATTGTGAATATGATAATTAAACTTTTTTTTTTATAAGTAGAAATGGCACATAAGTTCAGGAGTGGGGAAGAAGCGCTATTTCCTTGACACCATCTGCCAACTACAATGAACAGATACTAAGGTGACCTCAGGTGCTGGGGTGTGGGAGATAATAAGCACACCCATTTGACCAGCTGTCGATCATGTGAATTGGTCTCGTAGAAGTCAGACTTAGCTCCTAAGGCAATGATCCCACTTCTACTACTCTCCCCTGAACTGCACTGGAACAGTGTCTAACACTATATTGTAATACTATAAATTGAGGCTCGGCGCCTGTGGCTCAATCGGCTAAGGCACCAGCCACATACAACTAAGGTGGCGGGTTTGAATCCCCAGCCCAGGCCCGCCAAACAACAATGATGGCTGCAACCAAAAAATGGCTGGGCGCTGTGGCGGGCGCCTGTGGTCCCAGCTACTTGGGAGGTGGAGGCAGGAGACTCGCTTGAGCCCAGAAGTTGGAGGTTGCTATGAGCTGTGATGCCATGGCACTCTACCCAGGGGGATAGCTTGAGGCTCTGTCTCAAAAAAAAAAATACTATAAATTGAGTTGATTGTTATTCTATACATTTAGTTGATTATTATTCTATATGTTTAATTATTATTTGTCTTGCCTCCCGCTTCCCCAAACAGGAGGTACATGGGAACAGTGACCAGTTTTTGTTTTTTGCTTTTCTTCCAATGCCTAGAACGATGCTTCACACAAAGTACATAGTCAACAAATCATTATGGAAGGAGTTAATGAATAGAATTTGTTCAATTGTCAAGTGGTAGTAATCTCTATGACTCAGTGCTTAGCTCAGTTCCTGGACTAGAATTGGAACTCAACAAGAATGTCTGTATATGAAAGTAATTAGATATAAAACACAAATGAGCTGAAGCTGGGAGTTAGAGGAAAGTTCACTTAGGAACTTTATTATTTCTAGCAACATGCCTGCATAGCAGATGGCAAATCTTTTCTTCCTTTTCCTTTTTTATAGCATAGAAGACTGAAATACAGAAAAATAAATTGACTTTATCTAAAGACATACCATGTGTTTGATTTATACAAGGCTAATAGGTCAACTCAGCAACAGAAGTTTTGGGTTAAACCAGGCTGATATAACACGAGATTGGTAATTTAGGAGAGTTGACTCTTCCTACTTGCCTAGATTGGGTGAGACCTAAAACTTAGCTTCTTTCACTAAAAGAAAGGACATGAATGATGTCACAAGGAGATATACAAGTTATTTCCAACTCAGTTCTATGATCGGGTCACCTTACTTAAGAATATAGACTTCCAAATTTCTTTAGCATTAGCTGAAATAGCCAGTTCAAACAAAAATTAAGTTTCCATTTCAGAAGTTTCCATTCATGTTGTTGTTAGTGATCCAAAGTTATTCAATAAATTCAAGCTAAATATATATATACGTATCAAAGAAGTGACCAAAAGTATGAGAGACATATTCATCCATTAAATAAATAAGAAGTATTTATTCATATAAGATATGTTTATTCAATAAACATTATTTATCCATAAATATTTATTTGACCCCATTTAATAATACAATCTGTCCCCTTAGTACACACGATCCTCTTCACCTACTCCTGTTTTTTCAGTGTCTTCCAGTTCATAACCACTGTGTCATATTACTTTTTACTATCTCCTTCCCTTCCCGTCACTCCCCTACTCTAGCCACTTAATGTAAACTCTACAAAGTAAGTACTTACGTTGTTTACCAGTGTATCCTGAACGCATAAAACAGTAACTGGATCTCAGTAAATATTTGTTAAGTGAATGAATTTTATACTTTTTATGATTCAAATACTATTTTAGGAACTAAGAATACAACGGAGAATAAAACAAAGACTCTGTCTTCTCTAGAGGATCTTATATTCCAAAGAGAAAAACTGGAAAAAAATATAAATGTGTGTGTTTAGATTACTACACAGGAAAACTATAAAGTAGGGTACAATGAGAGTGAGGTAGTGAGAACTGAGTAATACCTTTCAATGGGGAGATTAGGAAAGACCATTCTGACATGGTGGCATTGGAACAGAGAAGTTAAAGAAAACAGTAGGAAACTCCAGGTATAATAATCCAGGCTGTTAACGATACAGAACTAAATCAACTGTAGCTGGTCAGTTGATTTTGAAAATTTTTGACTTTGAAAGTTTTTGAAAATTAGGTTATTCAACATATGCGTATTAAAAATCTACCATATCTCAATCTCCGTGATATACTACAGTTGTAAAGATGAAACAACAACATACCCATCCATCCTCAACCACCTATCCTCAACTCTGGAAAAGAGAAAAGATAGGAAAACCCATGATTATAATTCAGCGTGGCATCAGTATAACCAGGAGAAGCACAAAGGAGAGCCCCTGTGCAATCTTTTCAGATTATGAGTTGGAGAAATTTGGGAATGTGTGATGAGTGGAAGTGGGATTAACTGTCAGGTTTTACAGTTAGGGAAGGGCATTGCAGGCAGAGAAAGCAGCATGTAAGAAGACAGGGAATTGTAAGTGGGGAAGACATGGTTGGAATCTGTAGCTAAAGAGATCATAGTTTTGAGGATTTGGGAGGTAAGGGATCAAGAATGAATAGGAAATCTGTTCCTTAAATATCAGTGTATACCATGCTAATAAATATAAACCTTCCTAAAGACAGTGCAATAGGAAGTTGTGAGAATATTTTAAACAGTAGTAGGACAAGGGGTATGTAAGATATTTAAGTAGAGAGTCAAGGTAGAGATTGGGGATTTTAACTTTTTTATTTTTTTTAATCTTTCTAGACTATTTCATAAAACACTTGGCCACCTGAGATTCTTTCTTTTCAGAAGATGGGGAAGGCAGTATAATGAATTTACAATTTCTCTTTAATGTTGACAAGAATAGAGGATATTTACTAAGTAAGGTCTGGAAACTGTGTTTGATGTGAAGCTTCTATAATAGGCCAATAGGATGTTTCCCCACTGGTATTAATGCTGATACTAAGCCAGGCTGGCCCATGCTTATAGCCCAAGCTATTTGCAAGGCTAAGGCAAGAGGATGGCTTGAACTTGGGGGTTTGAGGTTGCAGTGAGCTATGATGATGCCGCTGCACTATAGCCTGGGCAATAGAGTGAGACTCTGTCCTAAAAAAAATTTTTTTTTAGGCTTCTTTGGTGACAATGGAAGGGGGAAGAAGAGGTGACTGAGGACTGCAGACATCTGGTTGTCAGAGAGGGTCCCGGGAGGTTGTGAGACTTTTGTTCTTGGTCACATGTTCTTGGTTAACTTTGGAAGATGTAGGTCAGGTCACAGTTTCCCCATAAATCTTTAACATAACATTGTGTCTTGTGTGTGCAGTTTCCTTATCTCCCCAGGAGTTAGTTTGGTGTAAAGGGATGATTACCATTTTTCTTCTAAAGATGAACTACAAGCCAAATGCTATTTTTTTTTTCTGTGTATTTTTCTTGAACACAGAGAGGTTTGTTGGGTTTTGGCAGCAACAAACAAAAGCTTGTCTCATTGGTTACTTGGCTAATAGCTTAATAGAGGATGCCACCCAGCCACTCTGATGTGGAATGTTAAGTGATCTCTGAGGGCATATTTCAAGATAAACCGTTAATAATTTATAATTTTATAAATTATCTTTGAATCATTTTTGTACTCAGGTATAGGCACATCTTTGGGATTTCTTGCCAGTATCATGTGAAGAGGAGGAAGAGGAAGAAGAAGATATTTGAAAAGCTACAATGAAGTCTTTCTTAAAACTCTGCAATGTTTGGCTTTTATGATTATTTACAAATTCTGAGGTTCAGCTACACTAGTTAATCTTTGCCAAAATAATTCTTTGCTTACAGATAACACAATTTAGTTGTAAGCAGAATGTTTAAAATAACGCGGACTGTAAAGTGTTTCTAAGCACCTTCACCACCCTCAAGTACTTTGGAAGCAGTGGATTTACATACAATTGAT
>CAUYQV010030284.1:0-15058 GCA_963574575.1 Galagoides demidoff | reverse complement strand
CAAGCTATCCCCCTGGGTAGAGTGCCATGGCATCACATGCTTATAGCAACCTCCAACTCCTGGGCTCAAGTGAGTCTCCTGCCTCTGCCTCCCAAGTAGCTGGGACCACAGGCGCCCGCCACAACGCCCAGCCATTTTTTGATTGCAGCCATCATTGTTGTTTGGCGGGCCCAGGCTGGGGATTTGAACCCGCCACCTTAGGTGTACGTGGCTGGCGCCTTAGCCGATTGAGCCACAGGCGTCGAGCCGGATGGTTCTTTTTCAAAGGCTGCCTTAGTCCTCCATGCCAGTGGACTCCTTGGGTCCCAGCCCGGAAGATGAGTCTGAATCTCAACACAAACACTCACTGTGTGTAAGCATTGCTGTCCAGATGTTATGGGTTTGGGAAGCTGAGGCCCTGATGATTTGCCTGAGTTCACACAACATCTCCAGACCCTTAATCCCTAGTCAGTGCTATGAGCATACACAACATTGTGCTGTACACCCCCTCACGGTTGCACCAGAGCGTATCTTCTAAGAACCTCACATTATTCTGACTGGGTTCTCGCCGGCCTAGCATGGCTGCTCCAAGGTGTGGACTGCAATGCTTCCCAGCCAGGCCCAGCACGAGAATCACCTGTGCAACTGTGAAAAACACAGGTGCCAGGACCGAAGCCCAGGCCATGCTGACTCTGCTGACTCACTAATTCAGGTGGCCGAGGTGCACGGGTACCTGTGTAGTAGACTCTCATTATTTGTCACAGTTATGTTTGCAAAGTCTCTGTGAACACAGCGTTGGCAAATACTGACCCTTTCTTCCCCAGGGAAACACAGGGTTAGATTCCTGCCAGCTCTGGTCACAACCAATATGTAGCCTTGTTTTGTGTGTGTTTCTGTTAAAGAAAACTTCTTTACTATCTACTGTTGATTGATCGACATTGAACTCACAGCCACACTATGACACAGGCCTGAATGAGGTTTATCTAACAAGAGTATTTGGTCTGCCAGGCCCATCACAGCCTTCTTGTGGTTGGAGACACTGGCACTGTGCCTGGGGCTATTTTAAATAGCAAAATCAGGTAGCACCTGTGGCTCAAAAGGGTAGGGTGCTGGTCCCATATGCTGGAGGTGGTGGGTTCAAACCCAGCCCCAGCCAAAAAAAGCAGGAAAAAAAAAAAAAGCAAAATCACTAACATACAGTACAAAAATGTGAAAAACATGGCACTAAATAGACTGCAAAAAGGACGCTTGTTTACCGCATGACAGCTTAAGCAAAGAGGCCTGTGAGGCTGACACTGCGACCCCTCTCCCACCCAGCCGCCTCACTCTTCCCCTGCCTCAGACACTCTTGTTTGCCTCTACCCTGCAGGGCCTCACTGCAATGAGGATGGGGCCGACCCAGAAGATCCAGGCTACCCATCCATTCACAGCCTTGCAGTTGTGTGTTTCGGTACTGCCTGTTGTTGATCCATTAGCACTGAACTCACAGACAATAGCACTGTAACTAGTGCCTGAACACAGGCTATCTAGCCCTGGCATATTCTCTGCAAAGCACATCCCAGCCTTCCTCCCCTTAGGGACACCCCTGGCTGAACATGACCCCTCCTTCTCTACCTGACCCAGCCTGTTCTGAAAGTTCACAGGGAAGCTTCTCCTTCCAGGAAGCTCTGAGGAGGACGTTGATCCTGACAGGCAGCGCTGGAGAGTGGCCCTGGTGGCAGGACTTCTCCCAGGAAGACAAGGGCTTCCCCTGCGCTGGGGAGGAGTGAGTAGTGAGGGTAAGGCTGCCCAGAGCTGAGCTCAGAAGGGTGATTCTGAGCCATACTTTGCATTCCAGTCTCCAGAGTCAGTGCCTCTGGGGACAACTGTGGCTCATCCTCTAGATGAAACTCAGATTCTTGTCTTCCTTTCAGTCTCTGGGCCCCTGGGAAGCCCTTGTTACTGGGCTCTGGGGAGGGAGGAGGGGGCAAGGCTCTAAAGCAGAGCCTGCAGGGAGATGATACCAAAAGGGCAGCTCCCTGAATTCATCTCTTGAGACTTTGTCTATCTCTTTCAAAGGATTTAATCTTTGCAATCTACAGTGTATTTATTTAGTAAAGTTATTCAGCAAAAAAAAAAGAAAGAAAGAAATCCTCAGTAATGATGTTTTATTTCTTCTTTTCCTCTCTCTTGAGGGCAAGGATTATCTTGTAAGGGTGAGAAGGAATATCATTATTCCTCTTTGATTCAAACATCATTTAGTTAATATTTGCTGTATTCCAGGGGCTGGGGACAGTGGATTCCTCCCCTAGATGGATAGATACCTTTGCTTGTGGGTCCCCTCTAGCTGACTATCCCCCTATGCCGCACCTTCACCACCCCAACTGAGACCACCTGGGACACCCCCAGTGGAGGAGGGCCCCACTCTCACCCCGGGCACCCAGCATGGCCAACCTGGCAGGCCTTCTCCTGTCCCTGGCCACCAGTACCACTAGCCTTCCTAGTGGTAGAGGAGGCCTCGGGCATCTTCCTTTCCACCCCCCAACACCCCTCCCTTGAGGTCCTCTCCCCACTGCTGTACTTGCCTCAGTCCTGACAGCTTCCGCCTGCTGAGGCCTGTTGCTCTGAAGGCTGGGGAGTCTCTGGACACTTGGTCTATGGTCCTGACCAACTGTCCTGCAGTCACAGGTGAAGAGACACCTTGGGCCCCAGGCAGGACATCTGGGACAGAAGAATCAGAAAGCTGCCCCTACAGCTACCTCCCCAGGCTACCCCACTAAGCCTGGTTTGCCTAGGGCGCCACCCCAAAATGGGTCTCAGAGACTCTGATGGGCAGAGAGGGACTGCTGGACCCACCCCAGATAAGCCTCCCAAGGCAGGGAGTGCCTGACCAGGAGGACTCTGGGAAGGTTTTTAAACTGAGGGATGAAGTGGTCTAGGGGCCCCTTGCCCATGGCTCCAGGGCCAGTGGAGTGAAGGGTTGCCTTGGAGGGGTACAGGAGGCAGGGCCAGTCCCAGACGTCTGTCATTCAAGTAGCTCCTCTGATTATATTGGTCCGTCACGTTCAGTTGCATGTGAAGAATGTGTTTCTGTGCCCACAAAGCTTAGAAAAGCTTCCCTCACCTGAAACCTAGAGCCTTCTTTTGTTCAAGCCATCCTCCTTAGCCCTCAAGTGGGGGCTGTGGGGCTGGAAGGAGGAGCCCACACTTGACTTCCAGAGACTAGGCCCAGTGGCTGGGGCACTGCCTGAATCCAGCCTCGAGCTTCTGCCTGCTGTTGGCTGGAGAAGGCAGCAGCCAGGGCCAGCTCAAAGGTGTACAGGCATCAGGAGAGCCACACTGGACTGGTGGGGAGAGACGGGCCGCTGGTGTTTCCCCAGTGTCAGACAGTTGGGGATCCCAAGTGCATGGCACATGCTGGGAAATTCACTGTCTGAAGGACAGAGCCCCTGTGCAGGAGCCCAAATGCACATGTTCTGGTCTGGTATGTGGGCGCTCTGGTCTGGTATGTGGGAGCTCTGGTCTGGCTCTCACTCAGCAGCTGTGGGACCCTGGGCAGTAAGTCAGTTTCTGCACCCTTGTAAATGGAGGTGCCACAACTGCTACCCTTCCCCGTGGGGGTGTACTATGAAGCTGCTGGTGTGTTCTGAAAACTGTCAAGTGCTGTTCACATGCAAGGTCACTGTCTCCAGGTTAGGATTAGGGCCGGGGCTGTCCTGTGGTGCTTGGGGCAGCTTCTGATCTGGTTCTTTCAAGCTGAGCTTGAGCGGAACCAGAGAGTCCCTAGATCAGTCATGGGCAGAGTTCACGTGGGAGGTCCCAGCCGTTCTCAGTCTGTTTTGTGTTGCTACACCAGAATACCCGAGGCTGGCTAATTTATAAAGAGGCTTATTTGGCTTGTGATTCTAGTGGCTAGAGAGGACAAGCTTGGACAGCTGCACCGGTGAGGGTGCTTCAACTCATGGGGAACAGTGGGATTGCCAGACTCTTTCTAATAACTTGTTCTCGGGAACCAATCCATTCCTTTAAGAACTAGAACTCACTCATCAATCTACTCAGGAGGCATCAACCCCTATGACCCAAACACCTCCTAACACTGCTACCCTGGGGATCAAATTTCAGCATGAGTTCTAACTGAGACAAACCACGTTCAAACTGTAGCATGGCCAGACCCACCATCTTCAGCACCATGTGAGCTCTTAGAGTTTTGTCAGGAACGGTCCTGACACCCTGAGACGACTCTGGACCCTTGGGAACATAATATTGGGCCTTTCAGAGTCATCCCCACTCTTCTGCTGGCTGAGCTAACCTGCCTGCCCAGGGCCGGTGCAAGACCCAGGCTTAGCTTGTTCTGCCTACCCCTACCCCAGCGGAACAGGAGGCCTGGGAGCAGGAACCTCGGACATCAGAAGAGCTTGCATTAAGGTGGGCTGAGAAATGGCCCCCAAGAAATGGCAAAGAGGCAGGTGGCAGATCTCTAGCTGGAGGTGGCAGTTAGGGTGACCCACCAAAGGAATGCAAAAGAACAGGTTTACAGTTTCCAAGAGGGTGCAATTTTTTTGTAGGCTGCTTCTCCCCACTCCGCACCTGTCTGCCCGGAGATGGGCTGTGGGCCTTGCTGCAATGGAGGGGGTCAGAGAGCAGTGAGTAGCTGGCTGTGTGTGCTCGCCATCAAGCATCCTAGAAACATCTTTTTTTTATTTTTATTTTTATTTTTTTTATTTTATTGAATGGTAACTATGTACATTAATGCACTTCTGGGGTACAGTGTCGGGTTTTCACATGCAATCCGAAATACTTCCATCAAACTGATCAACACAGCCTTCATGTCATTTTCTCAGTTATAGTTTTAAAACGTCCTGATTCTACTCTTAGCATAAATTGGCATTTCTTTATATTTGCATTAACTCTAGTTGATCTTTGTTCCTCCCATTTCCATTCTACTATTACATTTGTTTTTCTGATGCCATTCTATTTTATAAACAACATCCTTTATTTCAAATCAGTGTATGTTTATTTTAATTTGAAAATACTTTAGTCACTTTATGATTAATTTGTGCCACCATATACAACCAGAGGTTTTTATGTATTTTTAACATATCCTAACTCCTAGCTTTATCATAATTTTATGCAATTGAAAGGGCATGATTCTCTAAATTGGGTTATAAAGATTTTTATGCCTTAATGTAAAAAACCAAATATTTTTTGTACTGCCTTTGCTCTCACTTGAAAATCCCACTTAATAATTCAAGTAGCCTAGTCAATACCATAGTTTTCCTTTTTTAAAATTTAGAATTGGTCAATAATAAAAAAAGATGATGCTTTCATTCCAAATTTTATTTTCTTTCTTAACAGTAAAACTCCCCACAAACATGAATTAGAACTGACACCAGATATTTTTATCCAATCCTAAAGGAAAATATTTTCATATTTAACCTTTAATGTGAGACTGATAGCATTGTAGATATTTATAATATAGCAAGGCTACGCTTTTCTATTGCTACATAATTACAATTTTTATCATTCATGTATGTTGAATTGTACCACATACATTTAGATATCTGTTGAAGTGATTATTCATTTTCTCCTTTGAATCTGTTGCTGTGGTTCATCACACAGATGAAGTTCCCTTAAGTTTCCCTTGCAGTTTGACTAATTCTCTGGGTCTGTTGATGGATTCTTTTTACACTGTGTGGAATTCATGTTGGCAATTAATTTGTACATATTATTTTTCAGTAGCTTCAGGAAATCCATAGTCGTAAAATCAGACTTTTCATAAAATATGTATTACCTTTTACTTTTTTACTAAGGTTGTGCTAACCTGATTATGTGATTCTTTTGTTACTAACATTGTGCTAACCTGATTATGTGATTCATAAAATGCTTTTTTTTTTCTGTCCAAACTATGTAGTTTGTAGATATATTTTGTGTGTCTATATATATTTGTGAAACTTCATCCTTGAGCCATTCTTTGGCATTTCCTGTGGGATGATTTTGGCCACTATTCAGTTTCACAGTGGAGTGCATTGCACATTTATGTCTCTCTACAATTTGAGTATCTCTTGTATCATGTTATGTATTTTAGGAATTTGCCCAATTCCACTGACCTTCCAAATGTATTGGCATAGTTATCACAATGTTATCTCTTTAAGAATATCTGCAGCTCTCAATTGCTCTCTCTTTAACATTTTAAACCTAATATTATCGGTGTCTTTCCTTGGGCAGTGGTACAGACTCACCAAAGGTTTATTCATTTTAATAGTTTCTTCAGAAACTCACTTTTGACTCTTTCATCCTCCATTTTGGGTTCCTTTCTATTATTCTGCCTTTGCCTATATCAAGTCTCTCTATTTCATTTTAATTCACTTTGCTATTACCTTTAGACAGCCATTGGTTTCTGTAAAGGTTGTAATCTAGTCTTCACTTTATATTTATTTCTGTAATGGACATTCCATACTCATTTTCCTAATAGAGCATTTTCCGTACATGGGGTACGTGGTGACTAAGAAGTGCTTTAGTTTGGAAAGTATGGAGAAATCGGGTTTATTCTTGTTTAATTATTTTTTCATTGATTTATTAGACACATTGTTGTGTTAACTTATACTCTTGAACCTTGTTGACTCTCATGTCAGTGTTTGCTGTAGGACTACAATTGGTACTAGTTCACATGTGCCAAGGAATTCATGTGCCTGAGAAGGAAAAAATGGGTATTTTATAGTGACTGTGTAATTTGGTCTTATAGCAGTGGGGTCAATAGTATGAAATGAATTGCTCAAATTTTTTATTTCCAGACTGACATTTTGTCTGCCGGTTCTATTAATTAACGAAAGACATTGGTTACTATATCTCAAATCAGTGGTTCATTTTTTTATGTGTCTTTATAATTCTAGGCTTTTATGTTATCTATACTGATCATATGTGTATTTCTATCCACAAATTTTAAACTTCCATTATTGTAGAAATGGCTTTATTTCTCTCCAGTATTTCGATTCCCTTAAAATGTGTTTTGTTTGATGTTATTGAGTATGCACCAGCTTTCTGTTGATTAGTTTATACAAAGGTGTGCTTCCCTTTTTTATTTTTTACCTTTCTATGTCATTTTCTCTGGGCATGAACTTGTATCTTTTTTTCTATTAAATCATAACAGTGTACATTAATACTATCATGGGGTACAGTGTGCTATTTCTATATACAATTTGAAATACTTTCATCCAACTGGTTAACATAGCCTTCGTGTCTTTTTCTTAGTTATTGTGTTAAGACATTTATATTCTACATTTAAAGAGATTCACATGTACCCTTTAGGATGAACCATAGGCATGATCCCACCAATCACCCTCCCTCCACCCACCCTCTACCCTCCAATCCACTCCCTCTCCCCATGTTCCTGGGCTAAAATTGGGTTATATATTTCCTATGAAAGCTATAAATTAGTTTCATAGTAGGGCTGAGTACATTGAATACTTTTTCTTCCATTCTTGGGATACTTTTCTAAAAAGAATATTTTCCAGCTCCATCCATGTAAACATGAAGGACATAAAGTCTCCATCTTTCTTAATGGCTGCATAGTATTCCATGGTGTACATATACCACAATTTATTGATCCATTCGTGGGTCAGTGGGCTCTTGGGCTTCTTCCATGACCTAGCAATTATGAATTGGGCTACAGTGAACATTCTGATACAAATATCTTTATTGTAGTGTGATTTTTGGTCTTCTGGATATATACCTAACAGAGGAATTATAGGATCAAATGGCAGGTCTATTTTTAGTTCTCTAAGTGTTCTCCAGATGTCTTTCCAAAAGGAATGTATTAGTTTGCAATCCCACCAGCAGTGTAGAAGTGTTCCCTTTTCTCCACATCCATGCAAAAATCTCTGTTTTGGGATTTTGTGATATGGGCTAATCTTACTGGTGTTAGATGATATCCCAAAGTAGTTTTGATTTGCATTTCTCTGATGATTAAGGATGGTGAGCATTTTTTCATATTTTGTTGGCCATGCGCCTGTCTTCTTCAGAGAAGTTTCTCTTCAAGTCCCTTGCCCACCCTGAGATGGGATCACTTGTTCTCTTCTTGCTAATACATTTGCGTTCTCTGTGGATTCTGGTTATTAAACCTTTGTCGGAGACATAACCAGCAAATATCTTCTCCTGTTCTGAGGGCTGTCTACTTGCTTTACTTACTGTGTTTTTGGCTGTGCAGAAGCTTTTTAGTTTGAAGAGGTTCCAGTAGTATATTTTTGATGTTGCTTCAATTGCCCGGGAGGTCCTCTTCATAAAATTTTCACCCCAGTTGATTTTTTCAAGTGTTTTCCCTGCACTTTCTTCTAGTATTTTTATAGTTTCATGTCTTAAGTTTAAATATTTAATCCAGTGAGAGTCAATCTTAGTTAGTGGTGAAAGGTGTGGATCCAGTTTCAGTCTTCTGCAGGTCGCCAGCCAGTTCATCTGGCACCATTTGTTAAATAGGGAATCTTTTCTCTGCTCAATGTTTTTAATTGGTTAGTCAAAAATCATATAACAGTATTTCTGAGTAATATCTTGGCTATTTGAGTTTTTTTCTGATTTCATATAAAATGAAGTATTATTTTTTCAAGATCTTTAAAGTATGACAATGGAAATTTAATAGGGATTGCATTAAAATTATATATTGCTTTGGGTAGTATGGACATTTTAACAATGTTAATTCTTCTCAGCCATGAGCCTGGTATGTTTTTCCATTTGTTAACATTTTCAGCTATTTCCTTTTTTAGAGTTTCATAGTTCTCTTTATAAAGGTCTTTCACGTCCTTTGTTAGGTAAACTCCCAGATATTTCATCTTCTTTGGCACTACTGTAAGCGGAATAGAGTCCTTGACTATTTTTTCAGCTTGACTGTTGTTGGCATATATAAAGGCTACTGATTTATGAGTGCTGTTGTAATCTGAGATACTGCTGTATTCCTTGATCACTTCTAAGAATTTTGTAGTAGAATCCTTAATATTTTCCAGGTATACAGTCATGTCATCTGTGAAGAGTGAAAGTTTAATCTCTTCTGATCCTATATGGATACCCTTGATTGCTTTTTCTTTCCTAATTGCAATGGCTAAAACTTCCATTACAATGTTAAAGAGCAATGTAGACAATGGGCAACCTTGCCTGGTTCCTGTTCTGAGTGGAAATGATTTCAATTTAACTCCATTCAGTACGATATTGGCTGTGGGCTTGCTGTAGATGGCCTCTATCAATTTGAGAAATGTCCCTTCTATGCCACTTTTCTTAAGTATTCTGATCGTGAAAGCATACTGGATATTATCAAAAGCTTTTTCTGCATCAATTGAAAGAATCATATTGTCTTTGTTTTTTAATTTATTTATGTGATGAATTACGTTTATAGAGTTATGTATGTTGAACCATCCTTGAGATCCTGGGATAAAAACCACTTGGTCGTGGTGTATAATTTGTTTGATGTGTTGTTGGATTCTGTTTGTTAGGATCTTGTTGAACACTTTTGCATCAGTATTCATTAGTGATATTGGTCTATAATTTTCTTTCTTTGTTGGGTCTTTTCCTGGTTTGGGGATCAAGGTGATATTTGCTTCATAGAATGTGTTGGGTAGTATTCTGTCTTTTTCTACCTTTTGGAAAAGGTTAAGTAGTATAGGTACTAGTTCCTCTTTAAAGGTTTGGTAGAATTCTGATGTGAAGCCATCTGGTCCCAGGATCTTCTTTTTAGGGAGATTTTGTATAGTTGATGCTATTTCAGAACTTGATATAGGCCTGTTGAACATTTCTACTTCATTCTGGCTAAGTCTTGGGAGGTGGCGTGCTTCCAAGTATTGGTCAATATCCTTCAGTTTTTCATATTTCTGAGAATAAAGTTTCTTGTAATATTCTTTAAGGATTTTTTGAATTTCTAAGGAGTCTGTTGTTATTTCATCTTTACCATTTCTGATTGATGAGATTAGCAATTTTACTCTTTTTTTCTTGGTTAGGTTGGTCAAAGGTTTTATCTATCTTATTGACCTTTTCAAAAATCAACTTTTTGATTTATTGATCTTTTGTATAATCCCTTTGTTTTCAAATTCATTTAATTCTGCTCTAATTTTGGTTATTTCTTTTCTTCTGCTGGGTTTGGGATTGGAGTGTTCTTCCTTTTCCAGTTTCTTAAGATATTCCATTAAGTTGTTAGCTTCCTCTCTTTCCATTTTCTTGAGGAAGGTTTGCAGTGCTATAAATTTCCCTCTTAGGACTGCGTTTGCAGTATCCTAGAGGTTTTGGTAACTTGTATCTTCATTATCATTTGTATATATATTTTTCCAGGGCCAGGTTTGAACCCACCACCTCTGGTATATGGGGCTGGTGCCTTACTCTTTTGAGCCACAGATGCTGCCCCACGAACCTGTATCTTATAAGAAATACATAATAATCTGGAAGTCTAGCCTGTCAGGTATTCATGTCGTCACTTCTCATTTCTTTTATTTAGATTTGGAAATAAAAGACTTTTATGACTTTTATGACTTTTTGTATTTTATTACTTTAGAATTGGTCTCACATTCTCTGCTCTTTGCTTGGTGTGTTTAGTCCATTTTCTTTCAAAAATATTTTTCAGGCTTTATTGAGGTGTAATTGAAAGTGTATAGCATGATGACTAATGTACATTGTGAAATGATTAAAGAAAACCAGTTCGTTAGCATAGCCATCCCTTCACATAGTTACATTTGTGTGTATAGAGCACTTCCGATCTACTTTGTTAGCAATTGTATTCTGCCTAACACAACATCACCATACATTACTGTGGAAGTCTAGAACTTATTCATCTTATAAGTGACAGTTTATACTTTTGACTAACATTGTCTCATTTTTTTCACACTTCAGGACCTGGCAATCTCCACTCTATACTCTGTTGCTCTGAGTTGGACATGGTTCAATACCACATTGAAAGGAGATCATTGAGTATTTGCCTTCTGTGTCTGGCTTATATTATTCAATATAATATCCTCTAGGTACATTTGTGCTGCCACAAATGCCAGGATTTCCTTCCTTTTTGTTGTTGAAGTCCAGAAATCCACCCACCTCAGCCTCACAAAGTGCTATGATTACAGGCATGAGTCACCACACCAGGTTGTGATTCCTACGATTTCATGGACTCTAACTCCCCTATGTGTTCCAAAAAATTGTGGTTACTCTATTTTCTTTTTCTTTTTTTTTTTATTGCACCAGAATGTTTATTGCAGCCCAATTCACAATTTCCAAGTCATGGAAGCAACCCAAACACCCATCAACCCATGAATGGATCAACAAATTGTAATATATGTACACCATAATATTATTTAGCCATAAAAAAGATGGCAACTTTGTATCTTTTATATTTACATGGATGAAGTTGGAACATGCTCTTCTCAGTAAAGTATCCCAGGAATGAGAAAAAAAAATCCAAGGTACTCAATACTATAATGAAACTAATACATAGACACACACTCATATGAATGACGAAACACAAATATAGTCTAGCAAAGGTGAAGGGTGAGGTGATAGAGGAGAGAGAAAGGAGGGAGGATGATTGGTGGGAGGAGAGAGGGCATTGGGTGGGATCTCACCTAATGTGCACAATGTAAGAGTATATTCCAAAATAACTAAGAGTGAATTTTTAAATGCCTTACTACAAAAAATAAGTAAGCGAGGTGATGGCTATGTTAATCAGTTTGATTTAAGCATTCCACATTGTATATCAAATCATCACATTGTACTTCATAAATATATATAGTTATGATTTAATTAAAATAAAGAAGAATTATATACCACTATTACAGAATCATAGTGTTCTGAAGTTGACTATATAGTTACCTTTATCAGTGATTTATACTTTTATATGCTTTCATGTTATTAATTAACATTATTTCATTTCAACTTAAAGAAGTCCCTTTAGCATTTCTTGTAAGGCATGTATGGTGGTGATGAACTCCCTCTTTTGTTTATCTGAGAAAGTCTTTGTCTCACCTTTATTTCTGAAGGACATATTTGCCAGGTATAGCATTCCTGGTTGGCAGTTTTCTTTTGCTTTTGGCAATTTGAAAATATCATCACACTTCCTCTTGGCTGGTAAGACTTCTGCTGAGAAATCTACTCAGAGTCTTATATACTAGATTTCTTTGTATATGACAAATCACTTTTCTCTTGCTGCTCTCAAAATTCTGCCATTACTTTTGGTTGTAATGTTTCTCCATATAATCATCCTTGAGTTGATTCTATTTGAGAACCTTTGAGCTTCATAAACTGTATGTCCATATCCCTCCTAAGATTTGAGTTGTTTTCAGTCAATATTTCTTTAAATAAGCTTTTCCCCCATTTCTCTCTCTTCTTTTTCTGAAACTCTCATAATGCATGCATAGTTTGGTTGATAGAGTTATATGAACCTCACAGGCTTTCTTCTCCCTCCCCTTCCCTTTCTTTTTCTCCACTGGCTGGATAATAACAAATGATCTTTAAGTTCAGAGATTTTCTTTTGCTTGATCAAGTCTGCTGTTGAAAAACTCTATTGAATTTTTCAGTTCAAGTTATTGTGTTCCTCAGCTCCAGAATTTCTGTTTGAACTTCTTGATGATTTCTATCTCTTTTTTTGTTAAACTTCTGGCTTTGTTAATGTATTGTTTTCCTGATTCCTTGAGTTGTCTATCTGTGTTATCCTATATTTCACTAAGCTTCTTAGGCCACAATTATTTTTAATTTTGTCAAATAGTTGATAGATCTCCATTTCTTTGAGGTTGATTATTGGAAAATTATTATGTTCTTTTGTTGATATCATGCTCCCTTGATTTTTTTCTGTTCTTTCAAGTCTTTCATTGCTGTCTTCACATTGAAAGAAACAGTCAAATCCTCAAGGCTTTACTGGCTGCTTGGCCAATTAACTTCCGCTCCCAGAAAGACTAGTTCAACAGGTTTCCATTTTCTCTTCCTCTGCCTGCTGGGTTGGGGAAGGAGCTGATTACTCTATTTTCTTCATTAATTTTGACTGATATCATCTGGGTGCAGTGGCTCATGCCTGTAGTCCTAGCACTCTAGGAGTCTACAGCAAGGTGGACTGCTTGAGTTTGGGAGTTGGAGACCAGCCTAAGCAAAGGTGAGCTCTCTACTAAAAACATAAAGAAATGAAAAAAACTATCTGAGTGTGGTGGCTCATGCCTGTAGTACCAGCCACGGGAGATGCTGAGGCAAGAGGATTGCTTGAGCTCAAGAGTCTGAGATTGCTATGAGATAAGATGACACCATGGCACTCTCTACAAGGTGACACAGTGAAACCCTGTCTCGAAAAGAATAAATAAATAAAAGTAAAAAACATAAAATAAAGTTTAATTTTGACTGATGTTATGTTATCCTAGTAATTTTAGCATCCCTCTATGCTGATTCCACATCTGGAGAACTTATTGTTCTGTTTTTAGTTCTGTCTTTCTCATGAGCTTATATTATTTGTCCATCTATATTTCTGCTCCCAAATTTTTTTTCTTGAACAAACATAGTGTGCCTTAAGTTATGAAGTTTCCAGGTGATCCTTTCATTGTAGGTTGTTTAAGTTTTCCTCACCTGGGCACTGAATGGGGGAAAGGGGACAGAGACTATTTACTCAATCACGAACCATGTAGAGTTCAGGCTGGTTATGTTCAGCTTATCAACAGGTTGGTATATCAAGGGCCCCTAGCCATTAGCAGGGAGAAATTTTAGGTTCTTGAAAATCAAAGAACATTTTGGGAATTGATTTGAGTGATAAAACTATGAAAGATTTATTGAAGGGAAGATTTATAGAGCAAGGAGAAGACTGAGGAAGGAATTCTGGGGAATAGTGTGGAGTGAGAGAGACTATTCCTCACTGAACTGCACAAGAAATGCTTGGTCATAGAGCTCAAAGATGAATAGAAACCTTCATTCCACATACTATGCAGATAATTATCTAATTTGAATTACTAGAGTGTGATCTATTTTGAATTACTAGAGTGTGATCAATAATGGTCAGCAATATCAAGGATCACAATTTCAAAAAATTCACACTAATAAATTACAGTCAGTAGAAGGAACAAAATGAGATTATAGAGGAATAACAAGCTGATATCACAGAAGTCAAATAATTACTTTGGAATTTCCTCTGTCATTAGACCATGACAATATTACTGCTATAGTAGAGGTAGATATTCTTGCTGGGGTAGAGAAAAAGAAAGATGATGAATGGAAATATATGACTTCTTAAATTCAGAATAGTCTTAATGGACTTTCTCTTTTTTTTTTTATTAATTGATAGCTGTATACATTAATGCAAACATGGGGTACATTGTACTGTTTTCATATATTTGAAATACTTTAATCAAGCTGGTTAACATAAATTTCATGTCATTTGCTTAGTCATTGTATCAAAACATTTATATTCTAGTTCTAGAAAAGTTCACTTGTAGACTTTCTCAATATAAAGGAGGAAACATACAGAATTCACTTGACAACTATTTAGAAAAGAAGGACTATGTTCAAAATAATGGAAAAACTGAATGAGCAGAAGAATGAGTCTGTGAGAGAATGATAAAGAGTGCAAAACTTTAATAAACCTAAATGGGTTATACACTTTTTAATTTTAAATGTCAAACTTAATGAATGTCATATCATTCTTATTCTAAAATATTGTGAACGGACTAATTCTGTTTCCATACAGGGATGAAAAATATGTTCAAAGCAAAATGTGGAATTTGCATGTGCTTCAGTCAGCAAGACTGTTAGATTGGGTTCGTCAACCATGGCATGGTTTCCACTTGAGGCCAGAAAACTCTGTGTGGTTGTCCTGTACCCTAGGGGGTATCTAGCAGTGGCCTCTAACCACTCCATGTCAGCAGCCCTGCAGCACGGTATGAAAAACGAAAATGTCTATGAGTGTTGCCACCAGCACATTGGGTTTGGTGCAGGGATGAAAAAAAGCCCCACTTAAAAAATTGTGTTACGTAAGCTCTCTTCTCTTCTCCCCCGCTCTCTCTCCTCCTCACTCTCCTCTTTTTCTCTCCCCTTTTCTTTCCTCCTTGGTTCTGCTCTGCAGCCTCCCTCCCCCACCAATAAAGACCTTTCGAACAAAAAAAAAATTGTGTTACGT
>CAUYQV010030280.1:0-14554 GCA_963574575.1 Galagoides demidoff | reverse complement strand
GATTTGGGCAAAAAAATAGGATTCCCTTAAGGTTAACTTTGCCCATTCAACTGTATTTTAGAATGGGTTTCATCCCAAAGATAGACCACTTGAGGATCAGGGCTATGATTTATCCTATTAGGGTACATGTGAATTTGTCTAAAGGTTGAATATGAATGCCTTAACACAACAAGTATGAGAAAGACATGATGGCTATGTTAGCCAGTTGGATGAGAGTTTTCCAAACTGCATATGGAAGCAACACACTGTATCCTATGATAGAATTAATGTACACAATTATGATCTAATTAAAAAAAGATTATTAATAAAAAAAATTTTAAAAAAGAGACAAGAAATGAAAGTATAGTTGAAAGTGTAATGTCTCAAGCCACACAGCTGTGGGTACAAATCCTGTCTTATCACATACTAGCTTTAAAGTTGTGGCAAATTATCCACAGTTCCATCCCCAGTCAAATGAGGTCTTCTCAATTAAAATGAGGTCTTCTCCAGCATTTTAAATGAGACATGATGCAATAGATTCAGCCCCAGATCATATGACTTCCTACAGTTTGATATCCAGACAAAATCAGGGGTTTGAAAAATAGAGTCCCTGAAACAGAATCACAAGGGAAACTGCTTAAAATAGAGGTTCTCCTGCAAATCCAGGGCAAAGGCCTCTTCATTTAAGACCAAGTTTTTCAGCCTTTGCTATGGAAACTGGGGCATGCTCCTCAGCTTCTATTTGGCATAGTATTCACATCAAGGAGCAAAGTAAGTTGTACAGGAATCAAGTAAAATTTGCTCAAATCTTAATTCTTTTGAAAATGCCCAATCTCTAATGTCCTGATTAGATTTTAAGTCTTCTTCTGAGCTATTTAAAAGGAAGGTGAAAGTAGAAACTGAGGTAAAATATCAACTTTCCCCTCAAAATTATAGGTTTCAGAGAATTTTTTTTCCTTTTTTCCAGAGGCTTAGATGGATTTTTCCTTCTGTGCTATGTAAAGGAAAAGTTTCAATATGATTCACACATAATTTGAAATTATTTTTAAAGATTCTACTTTTCTTCTTTCATTTTTTTCTAACCTATAGGATTATTCTTGAATCTAGAATGTTAAGTTGCTGAAGGTAATAATGTCAGCAATTGAATACGAAAACCTCAGGTACCTTCAAATCTGTCATGTCTTTTTTCTTTTTTTCTCTTCCCCCTCCTCCTCTTTCTCTAAGCATCTGTCATTTTGTGGGCCAGTTACAAAACCTAGAACTTACATTTTCTCCTTTAATTTTCATGATAACTCTCAAAGTCTCATTTTGTTATCTCCAGTTTTATGAGGAGAAATATGAACCAATATTGACAAATTATTATTAAATATAATCCATAGTTTGAGTTACAATTCTGTACTGTACACGCTATGGATTTTGACAAATGCATAATGTCGTATATCCACCATCACCATCACAGTATCATACAGAATAGTTTCACTGCCCCAGAAATCTGTGTTTTAGCTGTTCATCATTGCCTCCACTCCACTACCTGAGCCCCTGGCAACTATTTGTATTTTCACTGTCTCTATATAGTTTTTCCTTTTCCAGAATGTCATATCATTGAAAACATACAGTAAAAATCTGCAGGGTATTTTGGCAGCTGGAAATCCAGGGAAGAGTTGATCCTGCAGTTCAAGTTCAAAGGCAGTCACCCGGAAGAAATTCTTCTTGTTGTGTTATGGAGGATAATCTGTGTTACTTAAAGTCTGCTGATTTAAATGTTAATCTCATCTAAAAAATACCTTCACAGAAACACCTAGAATCATGTTTGACCAAATATCCGTCTGGAGCCTCTGAGCTAGCCAAGGAGATGCATAAAATTGATTGTTGTACTTAGCAACATTAATTTAAAGTACTTCTGTGTTTTTTTGTGTGTGTGTATGTGTGACTTGATGGCTCATTTCTTTTTACCACTGAGTAATATTCCACAATATACATGCACCCACATGTGTTTATCTGATCACTTGCTGAGAAACTTCTTGGTTGTATTCATTGGGGCTGCTATGAAAAAAGCTGCGGCACACATCTGTGTGCATTTGATCTTGGAATTCCTAATGGCGTATAGTGGTGAGCATCTTTCCTATGTTTATTTGCCATCTGTATACCTTATTTGGTGAAGTGTCTATTCAGATCTTTTCCCATTTTTTAAATTTAGTTGTTTGTGTTGTTATTGTTGAGTATTTTTGGTTCTTTATGTATTATAAATGCAAGTCCCTTATCAGGTGTATGTTCTGCAAATATTTCTCCCAGTCTATGGCTTGTCTTTTCATTCCCTTAGATATTGTTGCTTCCTTTACTTAAAGGATCTTTCTTTAGAAATTTCCACAGTCTACCACTTACCAAATAATGCCAGTTGAACCAAACCCTTTGATAAGGAAAGTAAATAGTTTGATTGTTTGGGGGTTTTTTTGAAGTTTTTTGCCAGAGCTGGGTTTGAACCTGCCATCTCTGGCATATGGGGCTGATGCCCTACTCCTTTGAGCCACAGGCGCTGCCTGGAAAGTAAGTAGTTTTTATTATTCATATTTATATAAACTGATAATGGGTTTCCAAACATGTAAGTCCCTCAACTACTTGCTTCACTCTACATTATGGTACCTATTGCATCCACATTATGGTACCATATGCCACAGTTCTGCAAATAGATTGAAAATTATGCTAATAAATGTAGTCATTGGTCATTAGTCTTTTATTTTCTATTGAAATGTGATGTGTTCTCCATTCTCAGTTATTCTCAGGTCTAAGATTAGGCAGGTCTGTAATACTCCTCTTGTTCATTTTGTATTCACTCTACTGAACCTACTGGGTTATCTTTGGGAATCCCACCATCCCTTTGTCTTTGTCAGCCTAGGCTAGATTATGCTGCAGTGGCAATCCAAAATTATCAGAACTTCAAAATTTCCATGCCATAATTCATGTCCATCAAGGGTATCCTCAGTTCTGTAGGCTGATAGAGGCTGGGCCATTTGGAACATTACTGGTTTTTATGGCAAGGGGAATGGGAATGTGAGGATGGCCTACTTGGTCCTAAAGTTTTGATCCAGAACTGGACCATAACTTTTTTATGGGCCATATCAAGTCTCAAGACTTGAAAATGGCAAAGAAGTACAACCCTACTATGTACCTATGGGAAGAAACCAGACATGTGGGTGAGCAGCCATAATGACTATCACAACCCCATGAGATATGCTGGCTGTTATTGACAATCACCATCTAACAGGTACTATGGAGTCCTGAGGGAGTCTTTCAAGTTTTTGAGCAATTAATAACTCTTTCTGTGGTTAAAATATGCCCTACTATCCTCACATTCATCAAATGACCCTTAAGGGTTTTTCTATGAAATGCCAGTTTAATGGAACTGCATATGCCTATCTGACCTTTTCTTGTGGGCTGGGATTCATTTGGGTTCCTTTCACAAGACCTTTTGAATCTGAATTTCAGGAGATGGAATCCAACATCCTACATTTTTTAACAAACTCCTCCAGTGATTCTTACTCATCTAGTGGCTAAGCATCACTAAAATGAAACCTTCATGGTGCTTTAACTATATACTTTCTTAGAGCTTACTGAGAACATGGCACAGTACTCTAATATTTTACAAAAGGTGTCTCTTTCAATCCCCACATCTAATTGAAGAAGTAAGTGCTATTAGCCCTATTTTACAGGTCAGGAAACTGAAGCAAAGACATTTAGGTAGAGTCACACAATAAAGTCACAATGCCATTAGGTGGGAGAGCAGGGATTCAAACCTAGCCCTGTTGGACCCATGAGCCTTGTAAATCTAGGATGGTCCATCTTATATAGAAGAATCCTTTCCAGATAATAGGACAGAGTTTAGTAGAGGGATCTAGTTGCAGAGTGACAGAAGATCTGAGGTTAAATAGGGAAAGGTAAGCCAACTCAGTGTTTAACTATTTTAAGAAGGTGACATTTTTGCTAGGACTGGAGGGACTAAGAGAGGAGACACATTATCAGAGCCCAGGAGTCAGAGATGCCTGGAAAGAGCTGCAGCCTTGGGAGGAGGAGCTGGCACAGGGGCCATGTGGCTTGGAGTGCCAGGTAAAGGAAGGAATCTGGAGGCGCAGTTACACAATGGGAGCTGGGTGTAACGGACAGGTTGTCCAGAGGGAGCAAGGAGCACAGAGGAAGTGTGTATCCCCAACAGTGTATCCAATACACTGAAATTGCCAGAAAGAGAAAGAGGAGAGCAGAAATATCCTGACTGTCCCTTTCTTCCTGTCTGCCATGCTTTCAAAATCACTTCCCATTGGCCTAACCTACTTAGGCCAGTATGCAAAGGAGCCTGGGAATTGCAAATTCTAGCATTTCACTCCTGTGCCAAGAGCATAGGCATGGATCTGGGAACCATCAAGCAAGCGATTAGCACAGACATTAAAAGGAAATGACATCTGAGTGCTAGCACAATTATTATAGTTATGAACAAGGGAGCCACAGAGTCTGAAAACAGAGAAGAATATATGCCAAATATAGTTTCTTGATACTAAATTATAATACATATATGTTCAGCAACATTAACGGGTTCAATGTTTTGACCCTTGACGTGAAGAGTTTTCTATTAATCTCTGCACAGGCAGCTGAGATCTGTTGTCTCCCATAATTTGAGACTCTGATTTTCACTGCATAACCAAATATTTTGGTTTAGCATATACCAAAATAAGTATGTTCAATATGTTAAAGAAAAATATATATATTTCAATATGTATTAACTTACTACCACTGAAGATTAAATTCCATCTTCAATTTCCTTCAGAGAAAAAAATCTGAGCTAACCTGTAGCAAACTAAACTTCCATTTTCACACACCCAATTTCATTACAAACCACCAATGGCTAGTGGTCAGTATAGGGTGAAGGCCAGATACAGACTCTGCCATGTTCTACAATTCATTTCAAAATGTTATGTTGTGGTCTGGAAAGCTAAAAATGGTATCCCCTTGGCACTTAAACTCCTGGAGGATCACAATTTGAACAGAAAAAAGGATTTGAAATGTATTCCTTACTGATCCAAAATGATAAATGAAAGGAGAGAGGAATGTGGGCAGGTTATTATGTCAATCATTAATTTAACCATTTTCAGAGACTACATACAATGGAGAAGACCTGTAAACTGTCTTCTTTTCTATTTTCTTAATTATTATTGTAACACCCACTTATCTGTCCAAGCTGTACATCTCTGGGGTTCCTCACTCCCTATTGCATTCAACTTTCCTTGGGAACAAATCCTATAAATTCTACTTCTTCTGCCTCCCCCCCCCCCATTGCTCTTTTCTTGCTTGTTTCCCCGAATGCTGCTTTATTTCAAATCTACTCATGCCTTGTCCATTGCAATAGCTTCCTAATTCACCTCCCATATCAACACATTCATTCATTCAGTAAATCTGCCAGTATGTATTCCCATGTGATAGCTAGAATTATATTTCTAAAATCCTGATCTAATTATATAACTTTTCAGTTAAAACGTGTAGTGGTTCCTTTTCCTATTGACTAGTTTGTTGAGACTTCCCATTGAACATGGGAAAAAAACCAAACTTTTTAGTAACATGGAAAAGACTGTTCACCTAATACCAAACTAATTTTATATCCCCTTTCCTGTAATCGATCTATATTCCAGGTTTTAAAAAAAATTCTTAGTAACAAACTTATTCCAAATAGTTCCAGTTTAGATACAACAAAAGATCCTCAGAGGTCTATTCCACTCTTTGGTGCTGTTTGTCAAATATTTCAGGTTCTAGTTCCTAGTGGGATTGTGCTTCCTTTTGTGCTGGTTCGGTGGTTGCTCTTTCAGCCTCCTTCCCAGACTAAAAATACTTAAAGCAAAATCTTAAGGTGATAGGCAGTGTGCGTGAAACATGAACCTCTCTTATTACAAGCTACATGCTTCTGAGATTTGGTGGTAGTCCCCACCTCAGCTTTATTGAGATATAATCGACTAGTAAAAGTTGTATCTATTTAGAGTCTATCATATGTTGTCTACATTGTGAAATGATTACTATCATAAAGTCAATTAACATATCCATCGCCTCACATAGTTACCTTTTGTATGTGTGTGTGGTAAGAATACTTGAGATTGTCTAAGCAAATTCCAGGTATACAGTAAATTATTAATTTTAGTCACCATTCTCTACATTGAGTGTCCAGAACTTATACATCTTAGAACTGGTGGTTTGTACGCTTGGATCAGTATCTCCCGTTTTGCCCAACTCCTCAGCCCCTCTCCTCTCTGTTACTATGAGTTCAGATTTGTTTTCGATTCCACATATAAGTGAGATCATGATATTTGTCTTTCTGTATCTGGCTTATTTCACTCAACCTAATATTAGAATAAGTTCATTTATATTGTGAATAGCAAGATTCCCTTCTTTTTTAAAGCTGCATAATACACAAACACATAAATATATAGTTCACTTTTTCTTTACCTAATCACCTGCCAGCACTCAGGCTGATCCCATACTTTGGCTATTGTGACTAAGGCTACAACGAACATGATAGTACTGGTAGGTCTTTGAAATAGCGATTCTGTTTCCTTTCCATATACACCTAAAAATGAGATTGCTGGATCATATGGTAGTTCTACTTTTAATTTTTTGAGGTAACTTTTTAAGTTTTGGAGATAGAGTCACTGCAAGCTCAAACTCCTAGGCTGAAGCAATCCTTCTGCCTCAGCCTCCTTAGTAGCTGGGACTACAGGTGCCCACCACCACGCTCAGCTAATTTTGTCTATTTTATTGGAGACATAGAGTCTTGCTTTTGCTCAGGCTGGTCTTGAACACCTCATCTCAAGCAATCCTTCTACTTCAGCCTTCCAGAGAGCTAGGAATGCTAGGAGCCACCAATCTATACATTTGGCCTGAGGTAGATGGGTTATATCAATCTGCATTCCCACTAACAATGGACATGGGTTCCCTTTTCTCTACATCCTCACTAACATTTCTTATCTTTTGACTTTTTAATAATAGTTATAACAGGTGTGTGGTGATATCTCACTATAGTTTTGATTTGCATTTTCCTGATGATTTGTGATGTTGAGTACCTTTTCATATAGCTGTTGGCCATTTGTATATCTTTTTTGGAAAAAATGTGTATTCAGATCTTTTGTCCATTTTTCACCCAGACTATAGTTATTATTTTCTATTGAGCTGTATGAATTCCTCATATATTTTGGATATCCATAAACCATCAAATGTATGGTTTATAGATAATTTCTCCCATTTTATAGGCTGCTTTTTCATTTTGTTGATTTTCTTGGCTGTGCAGAAATTCTTTAGTTTGATGTAGTCCCACTGGGTTTTGTCTTTGTGACCTATGCTTTGATATTGAATTCCAATGGCATTTTTCACAGAAATTCTAAAATTCATATGGTACTATAAAAAAATCTCCAATAATTGAAGGTATCTTTAGCAAGGAGAACAAAGCTGGAGGCATCACACTTCCTGATTTCAAATTATACTACCAAAGTTATAGTAATTTAACCGTATGGTACTAGCATGAAAACAGAGGTACATAGACCAAATGGACAAGAATAGAAAGTCCAGAGATAAATACAAGCATGTACAGTCAACTAATTTTCAACAGAGGTGCCAAAAATAAACCTTGGGGAAAAGATCTCAATAAAGAGTGTTGGGAAAACAAGATATTCCCAGGCAGGCTGGCAGGAAGGAAGGAAGAAAATTAAAACCTTCTCTTATACTATAGGGAAAAATCAATACAAAATAGATTAAAGACTAAGACATGAAGCCATAAAACAATCCATCCTTGATTTTATCCGCAATAGCTGACCCTTCCCGAGGCTGAGTGGGACAAGTTATCCAGACGGGATCATGAGTAGGAATCACTTATAGACACTGGATAGAGTACTCTAACATTTGTATTTTCCCTCTCCAATCTCCTTGTACATGTCCCTGCTCTTCATCTGGCAATCTTTAATACATGTGTCAAGATTCAGACTTAATATATCACCTCTTTTGTGAGGCTTTGTTAAACATGAACATTATTACCTATCACCTATCCATCATCCAAATCATTTGGCTGCTTCTCCTCTGTAGTGCCATAGTCCATACCTTATACAAACACAGTAAGTTTATATAATATATCTCTTTTAAAAGGGGCTCAACCTGAAGGAAGAGACCATATTCACTATCATGACAGTGTTCCTTGGTGTGGGGATGCTACCACCTCAGTCCTTGAGGGACGTTGTCTCATCATCACGCCTATTGTTCTGTATTCAGATTCGTCTTTGGCATCCAGAGTTGAGGTTCTTAGTAACAACTATTACAAAATCAGAGACTTAATGAATTTGCATTTTTCTTTAGCAGAACATCATCTTATTTTTATTAGAAATTTTCTTTTAGAAGTACAGAAATTCTAAAATCTGTAGGCAGCCACATGTAAAACAGCCTCTAAAATAAAATTCTAGCCCAAAGGGTAACATGAGTTGAAGAACTGTTGCTGCTCATGGCCTAAATTCATGTGATGGCTTTTGGATTGCAGCGCTGTGCCATGGTACAGACTTTCTTGTGAGTTGGGATATAGCTTCAGTTACCGAATCTCTACCAGCTGGTTTAACTTTAATAAAACATGAAGCTGCTAAATATGTCATGCCTTTTTGGTTCCAGCATTTAATATGTGTGCTGACTGCTTACAGTTTCTGAGATGCAGACAAATAGTAAATAGAGCAATTGGTGCAAAATACTAGTTTATTTTGAATTATTATTTGGCAACTTTTAGATCCCTTAATATCATATGATGTTATTTTTAAAATAGGGTTTATACTCTTAAAAGATCATTGAAATTTTGAAAATGGCAGAGTTTGTGACCTGGAAATCCCTCTATTATTTCAGTCAAAGGATTGTTGATTGTTGGTTGATGGTGAACTCATTTTATTTGTAGATACCATCTACAAAAAAAGCAAAGCAAAAAAGTAGAAGAGAGGCCATGCTCACATGCAACCTGATCTTTATCCCCCCTGAAAATCCCGCTTGTCAGCATTCTTAAATTTCAGCAACTCTTTGTGGGGGCTACATTACTTTCCTCTTATCCTAAAGTAGAAAGAATCAGGGTAGGGGTAAGAAAAGAAGGAAATAGCCTTGACTACCCCCAGAGACCAAAAGGACTTAATTTCCTTATAAAGATACTGTGGACCAAAAAAAAATAATGTCTACCAAGTGCAGTATTCAGGGCATCCCAGACTTTTGTAAATTTCATAGACTACTCAACACTTATTTATAAATCCCTGCCATTGAATCCTATTACCGGTATTTCAGACTATCACAGAATACTTGGCCTTGATATGACCAGTCTTCTTACATGTGACCCCTTTGCCTTGGTGCTTTTCTATCTAACTGCCACTTGCATGCCTTATCGAAGACACTCCCAGCTCCACTCATCTAGAAGAAACCTCATAGCTCTAACTCAAACTTCTGATTCTTATCTTTTAAGAGAATAGGGATTTGAGCACCCCACATTTTCTTGTAGGGAAGCTTTTAAATTTTTTCTTGAACAACAAAAGAACTATTTACAAGCGACCAATTTAGCAACATTCATTTCCAAAGTCATTTTCTTTTTACGGACTGTAAATAAATTTGCAAAATTATGTAACTTCATGATAATAACATGCCCTGTAAATTACAAGGTAATTAAACTCAAAGCATCTAAGTATAGTACTCCAAGAATAATTTACTTCTTAGTGCCTGGAGTCAAGATTTTTTTGCTGCTAAGCACAAATGCAAAATGAATTAGCATCAGAGATCTAAGCTGCCACACTCCAGGAATTATGGAGGTCTGCTTCTGTAGTTGCTGCATGTAATTGGTGTCCACATGGAATGGAGGCAGGGGTGATGTAAGACTGTTTCGAGATGGCTGGTTACAAAAGTTTACTGTGATTTTAAAGTAACTTCTGTGTTCACGGTGGAAGGTCGGCATGTAAGTGGCATATGTAAGCACATATTGGCCTAAAAGTTAGAGTTCAATCAAACCTGGATGTATTAGGTTTGAAAATGGAGGTGATAGTCTGATGGTGCAGCTTGAATTTTAGTGGTACTATAGGAAAGGCCTAGAAGGGATTTTTTTTGTAAGGTAAAAATGGAAATTATTCATATCATAGTTTGGACTGGCCAGTCCCAGAAGGGAAGAACCCAAAGCTAAGCATTTCCCCTAAACCTGGAGGCAAACTCTATCCATTGAGGAGAACTGTTAGTGATTTTGATACAGTTGTGGTTCTTTGAGAACATTCCCTGTCTACGTAACTGGATTGCTGAAGGGGCCTCTTTTTCTGCTTGGAAAACAAAAGAAAAGTCAGAGAAAGAGAGAAAGAGAGAGTACTTAAGGTTGCCGTCATAGTGTCTGCTAAACTGTCTTGAAAAGACAATAAGGAGACATCTATTTTCCAGTTTTGGAAGAGTTGGTGTTTTCCACAGTGTATTGTGGCTTAGTTATTGAAATGGCTGCAAATGTGCTAGGAATAGAGTGAACCTGGCTGCTTCTCTGGGGTCTCATGATGATCACCCTCACAGAAGGTCACTTCGGTTTTGGGGGTGGTCTTCTCACATCGCTTCTTTCTTCTTAATTCTGTTTTTCCTGCATCTTGCTTCTTCAGGCCTAGATGTAGTAACCACTCCACTCTTATTCTCCCTGGAGAACTGCACTATTCCCTGAAATCTGCCCATATCTTTTAAATAGCCCATTCATTTAACCCCCCGCCTTGGATTATCCTAATTTGAATGAACTGTTTCCTGTTGGGACACTGACTGAAATTCTTACTATGTTTTGGGGGAACTTTTTGGTTAAATGCAGGGTCTAGCAAAAGAAGTGCCACTTTATGCTTGAGTGTGATAATTGTTATGTTACAGAATGACATGCTCATGGTTTTGTCATAAAAGACTGGTATAGGCTACCAGCTCAGAAAAGGGGTTGTTATTTGTGCCATTATTAGTAATCTGCATTATTTGCCTATAATTCTGAAACACAACCACAAAAGGGTGTTACTTCTGCTAGACCCTGTATTTATTTGTCGTAGATATCTGCTTCAATTGTAAGAATATGTGTTCTGTGGAATATGAGTTCTTTTGGGTTTTTTCCCTATACTTTGCAACCTAGACTGTGATACATTTTTATAAATGATTTGTGAATAATAACTCATATTCTTTATGACATGTACATTTATATATAGATTCATGATGCTAAACTTTTTTTAAAAATTAAACTCACCAACATTCCTGAGACATCTTTTAAAATGTCCAAATTTGAAATACTCCTATAAATATAAAATTTCTCTCGTGAAATATAGTAATGTGTATCTGAAAAATGTCCCGTAGACCTGGAGAAAGATGACAAGCTCTGATAGGTAGAAAATCAGGCCAATGGACAAGTTGATGCTAAACAGTCTCTAAAGTTTGTTTACAAGCTCAATGATTGGTTCAGTCAGGTCACACTCTAAGAATTCTGTGTTTGAAGAAAATCACACCTAGACACACCATGATTTTTTTTTAAATTTGTTTTTTATTAGATCATAATAGTGTACATTAATTCTCTCATAGGATACAGTGTGTTGCTTCTATATGCAGTTTGGAAAACTATCACCCAAGTGGCTAACATAGCCATCATGTCTTTCTCATAATTGTTATGTTAAGATATTTATATTCAACCTTTAGACAAATTCACATGTACCCTAATAGGATAAATTATAGGCGTGATCCTCACAATATCATTCTCTTCACCCATCCTCCCTCTCCCCTTTCCCCGTAGTCTAGGGCTTCATTTGGTTTGTAGCTTTACTAAGATAGCTAACAATTAGTTTCATAATAGTGTTGAGTACATTGAATACTTTTTCTTCCATTCTTGAGATACTTTGCTAGGGAGGACATTTTCCAGCTCCATCCATGTAAACATGAAGGAGGCAAGGTCTCCATCTTTCTTTGTGGCTTTATAGTATTCCATGGTGTACATACACATGCACCACAATTTATTGATCCATTCATGGGTCGATGGGCACTTGGGCTTCTTCCATGACCTAGCAATTGTGAATTGGGCTGCAATGAACATTCTGGTACAGATATCTGTATTATAGCATGATTTATGGTCTTCTTGGTATATACCTAACAGAGGAATTACAGGATCAAATGGTAGATCTATATTTAGATCTCTGAGTGTTCTCCATACGGTTTTCCAAAAGGGATGTAGTTTGCATTCCCACTAGCAGTGTAGTAGTGTTCCCTTTTCTCCACAACCCTGACAACATCTGTGATTTTGGGATTTGGGGATATGGGCTAATCTAACTGGTGTTAGATGATACCTCAGAGTGGTTTTGATTTGCATTTATCTGATGATTAAGGATGGTGAGCATTTTTTCATATGTCTGTAGGCCATGCGTCTATCTTCTTCAGAGAAGTTTCTCTTTAAGTCTCTTGCCCACCCTACAACGGGATCACTTATTCTCTTCTTGCTACTATGCTTGAGTTCTCTGTGGATTCTGGTTATAAGTCCCTTGTTGGAAGCATAACCAGCAAATATCTTTTCCCATTCTGAGGGTTGTCTACTTACTTTTCTTACTGTGTTCTTTGCTGTGCAGAAGCTTTTTAATTTGAGGAGGTCCCAGTAGAATATTTTTGATGTTGCTTCAATTGCCTGGGGGGTCCTCCTCATAAACTTTTCGCCCAGGCCTATTTCTTCAAGAGTTTTCCCTATACTTTCTTCTAATGTTTTTATAGTTTCATGTCTTAAATTTAAGTCTTTGATCCAGTGAGAATCTATCTTAGTTAGTGGTGACAGGTGTGGGTCCAGTTTCAGTTTTCTGCATATCACTAGCCAGTTCGTCCAGCACCATTTGTTGAATAGGGGATCTTTTCCCCATTCAATGTTTTTAATTGGCTTGTCAAAGATCATATAGCGGTAAGTAGCCGGGTTCAGCTCTTGGTTCTCTATTCTGGTCCATACATCTACCTCTCTGTTTTTGTGCCAGTACCATGCTGTTTTGATCACTATTTTTTTAAATTTTTTTTAAATTTTTTTTATTTTTTTATTTTTTTAATTGATCACTATTGATTTATAATATAGTCTGATGTCTGGTAGTGTGATCCCCCCTGCTTTGTTTTTGTTTCTGAGTATTGTCTTGGCTATTCGAGGTTTTTTCTGATTCCATATGAAATGCACTGTTATTTTTTCAAGATCTTTAAAGTATGACAATGGAACTTTAATAGGTATTGCATTGAAAATATATATTGCTTTAGGTAGTATAGACATTTTAACAATATTAATTTTTCCCAGCCATGAATAGGGTATGTTTTTCCATTTGTTGGTATTTTCAGCTATTTCTTTTCTTATAGAGATTCATAGTTCTCTTTATAAAGATCTTTCACATCCTTTGTTAGGTAAACTCCCAGATATTTCATCTTCTTTGGCACTACTGTGAGTGGAATAGAGTTCTTGACTGTTTTTTCAGCTTGACTATTATTGGTATATATAAAGGCTACTGACTTATGGGTGTTGATTTTGTAGCCTGAGATGCTGCTGTATTCCTTGATCACCTCTAGGCGTTTTTTAGAAGAGTCCCTGGTGTTTTCCATGTATATGATCATGTCATCTGCGAAGAGTGAGAGTTTGATCTCTTCAGATCCTATGTGAATACCCTTGATTGCTTTTTCTTCCCTAATTGCTATGGCTAAGACTTCCATTACGATGTTGAAGAGCAATGGGGACAGTGGGCAACCTTGCCTGATCTGAGTGGAAATGGTTTCAATTTGATTCCATTCAATATGATACTGGATGTGGGTTTGCTGTAGATGGCCTCTATCAACTTGAGAAAAGTCCCTTCTATGCCTATTTTCTTAGTTTTTGAAAGTCCAGTGGACATCTTTGTTCCTTTTGTCACTGTGGAGATTGCAATTTGATCAAAATTTTCTTGGTGGGTTTATTTATGCGGTGGAGGATTGCACTGGTCATTATGGAGGATATCCTGGAGGGGTGGATATTTCTTCAACATGTGAATGTCATTAAAGTATTTAATTTCTCCATCATACATGAAACTCAGTTTAGCTGGATACAGGATTCTGGGTTGAAATTTGTTTTGTTTTAGGAGGTTGAAGGTTGATGACCACCCTCTTCTAGCCTGAAAGGTTTCAGCAGAGAGATCTACAGTCATTCTAATATTCTTCCCCTTGTAAGTTAATGTTTTGTTGTGTCTAGTTGCTTTCAGGATTTTCTCTTTCATGTTAACTTTAGTGAAGTTGATTACGATATGCCCGGGGGATGTTTTTTTGGGGGGTTGAGTCATGTTGGGGTTCTGAAGCTGTTTGCTATCTGAATTTCAGGATCCCTTGGCATATCTGGAAAGTTCTCTTTCATAATTTCATGAAGGAGAGCCTCTGTTTTGTGAAGCAACTTTGTCACCTTCAGGGATTCCTATGAGGTGAATATTAGTTTTCTTTGAATTATCTAAGAGCTCTCTGAGAGAGTGGTCTGTTTTTGTTCTCCATTTGTCACGACCTTTGGATGATTGCGCATGTTCAAAGTCTTTGTCTTCAG
>CAUYQV010030279.1:0-17526 GCA_963574575.1 Galagoides demidoff | reverse complement strand
CATCACAGCTCATAGCAACCTCCAACTCCTGGGCTCAAGCGAGTCTCCTGCCTCCGCCTCCCAAGTAGCTGGGACCACAGGCGCCCGCCACAACGCCCGGCCATTTTTTGGTTGCAGCCGTCATTGTTGTTCGGCGGGCCCGGGCTGGGGATTCGAACCCGCCACCTTAGGTGTACGTGGCTGGCGCCTTAGCCGATTGAGCCACAGGCGCCGAGCCTCAGGCTGGTCTTGAACTCCTGAGCTCAAGGGATCCTCCCACTTCAGCTTTCTAGAGTGCTATAATTATATGCATAAGCCATGGCACCCAACCATTTCTTGATGTCCAGACCCTTTGGGCTCAGGCAGAGCCTGTGTGTGCCCATATAATGGGATTCCATGGGTGCTTACAGTCCTTCTAGCTCTAAATATTCTTCCTGGTATCTTGAAAAATCCCTCAATTTAAAGTTAATTATTCTGTCCTTCCCAAAGAGCCCTTAAACATGCAAACGCTGAAGGGAGAGGGGTTACAATTATCCATTAAGGTCTTTGCCTAAATGTATTTTTCCACATAGCTTTAGTCATGTCCCTAGGGAAGGGCCCCCTCGGGAAGGGGCAGAAGACTTGAGATATTTTCTGGGCTGATGGGCATGTGGCCATTGGGCTAGTTTGGGGTGGTGGTGCTGAATCTAGTGCTTCAGGCACCTTGTACAGCTCGGAACAATGTGGGTATCAGACCTCTGAGGAGGCATATATTTTAAAAGGACGTAATAAAACAGAGAAAGTGCTCTTCTCATCACTGTTGTGCAGGGAAAACCCATTTTCCTTTTAGTATAGCTCTGATTAAAAAACAAACAAACAAACCTAGAACCAAGCAAACATGAAAACACTGGGACAAATGTGGGCTTGGTTCCCTTATTCTAAGGCAATTGCCATCTGGTAATGGGTGAACAAAGCCAGCACACATTACCCATTAGGGGGATTTGGGCCTGACCTCCTTAGCTGCCTCCTGTTTGGGTACTTGGCCCCAAATCTGTGACTTACCATGGGCTTCCTCTTGCCATGTGGCCTTGGAGAGTGAAGGCAGAGTTTAGTTTTTACTGGTCAGGGTACCATATTTATTCAATTCTTCTCATTTAGAGAAAAAGAATGGCAAGGAAACATTACAATATTAATATGATTGTGAGATTTTAGTTGGTGATATCAATTGTAAAATCCATTTCAATTTGAGAGAGTTAAGCTGGGGGGAAAATGTGCATCTTGGAGTTAATGAAACACAGTAATAAGTAACTGTGGGATCCCAGGTGTTCCTTACTGGGTAGGTGAAGAAGTCTTCTGGAACTGGGAGTGTTCACAGGGTCACAGAGAAGCTTCCCTACCTCTCAAGTATAATAACAGGTTTACTCACAGGGCGAGAAATAAAAATAAAATCCTAAACCCCAACTGATGGAAGGTACCCCCTCTTGACCAAGGGGACCTCGGAGGAGCCTTAAAAGCATTACACTCTGGGATGGGACAGGAGGATGGCATCTCTTTGTACCCTTCCTTTGATAAACACAATTAGACTTTTGTTCCTAAGGGTTCAACACAAGCCATCCTTTTCTAAAGCCTTGCCCCACTGCTTATTTACACAACTGATGAGCATTGCTTCCTGATAAGAGAACCAGACCATGGACTTGTCCTGGTCAGTTTACAGAAGCTGTGCATAGGAGGCCCCTGTGTCTCCCCTTTCAATTTACGACATCCACAGTTTAATTTTGATGGTTTCAATGTTAAGTATCCTCCTAAGTGAACATGGGACTGTGTACCTTGCGTGTTTGCTTACCAAGCATGTAGGCATCCCCCATCATGACATTCATAGCTCCTCACTGACTATGCACACTTAGCTGATCCACTCAGCGTCAGTTCTGTCTCACCCTACCCTCCCTCCAAGCTCTTGGTTTGATCTCCCTGGAGGCCACTGTTCCCACCAGTCAGGATGGACAGCCTATAGGCTGTAAGTTTTTATAAGAAATAAAGTTCCTGCCTCCAAATTGATGAGTTGTGTGATTCATTCTCCGTCATGAAAAGAATGGTTCTCTGGAAGGGCCAGAAGGTAGAGCTGATTCCAGGTGAAACTGACTCAGATTGACTGAGGGAATGAAAAGTACATGACAGCCGGTACACAAAAGAAAATCTCTGAGGCACATGCCCGTAGCACCAGGTTTCTGGAGCTCGGAGGTGCAGGCCTTCAGGGCCCAGGGCAGAACCTCCACATCAAGACAGCTTCCAAGTGGGGCCCCCCATGTTGCCTGGAGAGGCAGGGAGGTCCCTCCTCCCCCAGGGCACACAGGCTGTCTCTGCTCTGTAGCATCTCGGTTCCTCCACGCTGGCTCTCTTGACAGTCACTGCATATTCATTTAGGGTTACTAAGTGATCCCATTCCATCTTAATCATCTATTTGGGGACATTGCACAAGGCATTCCTCATGATTTCTTTTGCTCTTATTTGTAAATAGCTTTCAGAAACCTGAAATGAAATTGCATTTACTTTTCATTTCCCTCCGTCAGTCTGAGTCAGCTTCACTGGGGATCAGCTGTACCTTCAGGCCCTTTTAGGGAGCCATTCTTTTCATGAAGGAGAAAAAAATGATCACTCCACAGGACACCTTGTAACGTAAGGGGACTGAGCAGGAGGGAAGGGCGGACTGAAGCCTCTGTCCTCACACTCCCCAAATGAGCTCATTTCCACCATTCCTTTTAGTTATGGAGATGCGTACCAGTTCAGTTACCTCAGATTAAAATGCTCAAGTGTAATTTTCTCGCACGCGTTCTAATGTGGTTAGCACTGGGCCCATGGAAGGCCTGATTCCTTTCCCTGCTCTCTGCTAGCTCTGCTCTCTGCAATGTTTCAACCCTTGTAGGTCTCAGATGCCCACATTAGCCTTGTACAATGTCAGCTCAGAACGGAGGGAAGAAAATCACCACGGTGATGTTGGCTGCCGTTAACATTAACACAGCACTGCGGCGTGTGTGCTCACAGGGCCAACAGGAGGAGAGTCGGGTATCCCTGACGTCTCCACTAGATTAAAAGTTCCCAAGATTCTGTTTTTTTCTTAAGCAAGTAGGGACTTGCATCTCAGCCACAGGGGAGGGAGGCATCCTTTAGGTGTGTCTGACTTAGAAGAACAGAACACAAAAGAGCATTATTCAACAGAGAAAGTGCAAAATCAGGAAAACTGCTTCCTGGGGTGTGGACTTGGGGACCTCTGAATGTAAGGTGTAGATGAAGTTTTTAGTCAGAGCTTTATTAGCCATATTTTCGAAATCTCTATTTTAGATATTTGAACCCAGGGTTTTTGTTTACATTACATATGCAAACAGGGCTGACCTGAGACATAAAAAACAGCAGCTGTCCCTGCCTGGGCTCCCTGTAGAGACAATCCTGCCCCTCTGCCCCTGTTCCCCCTTGTGTCCTTAGCGCCTTCTCTCTGTCCTAAGTGCGTGTCCTTCTGAGCCCATGTCCTTGTCTCTCCCTTTGTCCATCACACTGTGTCCAGGTGGACCCCTGCAATTCTTTCAGTGCCTTGATGTCTCCTTTTTTAAGTAGCCAAAGGCAACAACTTTCCTCCCCGGTAACCTTCTAAAGACAGGTTTATTAACTCAGAGAAGGAAATAAGGCCATCAGTGATTGAACTTATATTGCTAATTTGCTGTGTAAATCTGAACAAGCAATTAATTTATCTGAGCCTCAGTTTATTCGTCTTCATAATATGGTTATTAATTTGCATTTCATAGAGGTGTTGTAAAAACTAAATTTGATGCATTTTACAAATTGCCTATTTACAGGACGTGGTACGAGGGGACCTACTTTACATTAACATTGGAGGCATGCTATTTATCTGACTTCCTAACTGGATATCAGCCATGTCTGCCTACAGAATTGTTATAGGTTTGAAAATGCCTTTTTAATGATAAAATATCATAAGACCACAAAATAGCAAAAGATCCACTGGACTGAAATAAGACTGAATTTCTCCTCCCTTCTTTCTCCTCCACCCGCTCCTCTTCCTCCCCCTTCTTATTCCTCATGACTAATTATCAAGACAAATACTTAGATGCCACTTTTAAATCTAATCCACCAGTGAGTCCCGTTGACTCTAATTCAAAATATAACCTCTTTGCTTTGACTTCTTTCCTCTGCACTGCTGTTGCCCCAATCTTACTCACCTGGACACCCCTCCACAGGTATCTCCATGGGCATTCTAGGCCAGCACTATTGCAGCCACTATTTGGAGAGGGTCTTTTTACTCACAATCAAGTGCATCGTTCACTGATCCACCCTCTCTAGAATGTAGAAGGCACTTTATCTGTCTTGCTCAGCACCAAACCCTTAAGGACAGAGAATAGTACCAAGCAGAGAAGGACTCAACAAAGACTTGAATGCATCATATTCATTAGCACGCTCTGACAGTAATCCCACGGGTCAGGCATTATTGGCACATTTCACAAACAAGAAACCTGAATATCTTTATTTAAGTGATTAGCCCTTCCACAGGCGACCAGGGATCAGGTGGATCTGCTACATTTTAGAGGGATTTCATAGAAACTTAACTACACTTAAAATAATGAATCGAACAGATAGTGCTTTGTTCTGCATCCTAGGACAACTCGGCCTTTCCCAAACTTCTTCCCTTCTCCTTCCATTGGATCTTTTCCTAACCTTTTTTTTTTTTTTAATCTTACTTTTTCTCTACTGAGTATCAGTAGGTGATAGCTAAAGTGTTAATTTTCTATACATATACTGAACAAATAATCCCATTGTTTAATTTTAGGATTCTAAAGATCAGTATGTTGTTTCCTACACTCTGTTTGCCAGTATAATGAGAATAAATCCAAATAGGTTCTGAAATGAAGAGGTTGGTTTTATTAAACTGTTAACCAGGGGTGACATCTTATTATAATAGTAATTTTTATTTCCATCACCAGCTCTCTCACAGCAGAGAGAGCTTTTCATTTGCATCTACTTTACATTAACCACGTAGGCTCAGTATTTGTCATATCAGAGAGTATGTTTACAAACCACATGGGCCTTAAAGTAGGGTATTGCTATGGATTGCAGTAAAGTAACAATTACAAAATTTTAGAAAATCAAATATTTGTGTTTGGGCTTCTTAATTATTTTCTTTCTTAACTAAATGATCTACATAAATGACCACGAGGACACTGAATCAAAATCAATACAACATTAAGTTAGCCAAAACAGGGTTGAAATGAATTGCACAGCTGATGTGGTAGACTAAGACGAGATCGTGAGAAGTCATCCACATACAATGAGGTCATTCCCAACCCTCACCCACATTCCCCAGATGCTTAAGATTATAGCTTGATGTTTTTATCTTTCTTGTGTGAAAAAGGAACTGATGACACTAAAATCTATCAACCTTGAATTCTTGGGTAAATGTGAAATTCAGTTAAGGCTCATTGGCTTAGATTTCAAATAGTGAAATGATCATCAATGCCCTTGAAATGGAGATGGAATTTGGATGGAGTGAACTCAATTTCCAATTAGAAAACATTTGCACAGCTGTTGAGATGTGTTGATGTACAAGAAGAAATGGTTATCTTTGCTATATGCCACCCCCCAACACATATACAGCAAGAAGGTAGTGAGTGCTATCACTTCACTAATATCCCCGTTTGAAATTTTCTGGATTAATAAAACATAGACGTTTTCACATTTATTTGTCCTAAAGGCTATGACTATGAGATTGTTAGCTATTTTATGTTTTTAAGTTTATATAGTGAATGGGAATCACATTTATAATGGAAAAGCAAGGCAATATAGCTTTTCAAATTATGAAGAATAACATTTGTATTCCTTAACCATTTATTATCTCAATATGTCATAGTTTCTGCTGAAAATCCAAGAAATACAATGCCAATGGAACTAACCATGTAAACTATTAAATTTTTATAAGCTAATCATATCTTTTATAAACTTCAGGCTATTGTACCTTCTTATAACACTTAAAGTTGAAGTATAATTTACTTGCTATGAAATATGTTGATTTCAAGAATTTAATTTGACCCATGAGAAAAATGAATATGCCCTGCCTGCTAGGTGACATACATATTGCCTGGTTTGATTGTGACTTCTAAATTCTGCGTGTTGGAGACATGATCCCCAGTGTGGCAATATTGAGAGATGGGGCCTCTAAAGGTGACTGGATCATGAGGGCTTTGTGCTCATGAATGGATTAATTCAGTCATGGATTATTGGATTAACAGGTTAATGGCTTGATGGTTTACTATGGGACTGGCACTGGTAACTTTATAAAAACAGAAGGAGGGTGCTGAACAAGCATGTTCGCATACCCAGCCCCCTTGGCATGGGATGCCCTGAACCACCCGCCACCTTGGGACCCTTCAGAGAGTCACCACCAGCAAGAAGGTTGTCACCAGATGTGGCCCTTTAACTTTGGACTTGTTTAAGAAATAACTTTTTCTTCTTTATAAACTAGACAATGGGCTTTCTGTTTTGAGCAGGAGAAAATGAACTAACATACACTCTCTCAAGATATAGATTGTTTCTAACCACTTCTCGCTTTTGTGCTCTTTCCCTGAGAATCATAAATGCCCCACCAAGGACTACGTGGACTATATTCTATCCACGTAGATTCATTTGGCCTGCTTGAAAACTTCATATAGATGCAATCACACATAGTCTTTAGCCTTTTGAGTTTGACTCCCCTCATTCATTCAGTGTAACAACTTGAAATTTATCCACAGAAGAAAGGAAATCCACTTCCCCAGAAGCTAATGAGATTTCCTCAAAGGGGTAGCCACCAAGCCATTTTTAGAAATCAAACATCAAACAAGACTTTCCCCTTGACCTCAGTTGGGAAGACACAAGAGGTGGGTGCTGAAATAGCTGGGCTGGTGGACCCACTTCTGAGGTATCTTTTTCAGTGGTATGTATGTCTGGCCCCTGGGCTGGGATGGTTGAAGTTAAGCTAGGACTCTGGGACTGTTAACCAACGACAATTGGCCTTCCAGTGTGGCTTTAGCTTCTCAGATACGAAACCTGGGATCTAAGAGGGAATGTTTTGGGTGGGGAATCTCACGAGCATGGCAGAAATGGCACAACCTCTTTTTATTTATTTATTTATTTATTTTGAGACAGGAGCCTCAAGCTGTCCCCCTGGGCAGAGTGCCGTGGCATCACAGCTCACAGCAACCTCCAACTCCTGGGCTCAAGCGAGTCTCCTGCCTCCGCCTCCCGAGTAGCTGGGACCACAGGTGCCCACCACAATGCCCGGCCATTTTTTTGGTTGCAGCCATCATTGTTGTTTGGCGGGCCAGGCTGGATTCGAACCTTGGGCATACATGGCTGGTAACTTAGCCACTTGAGCCACAGGCGCTGAGCCAGGCACAACCTCTTATGACTGAGCTTTGGAAGCCACAGAAATCACCTCCATGTTACACTGTCAGAGTAATCACACATCTGCTCAGATTCATGGTAAGTGGACATGGACTGAAGCTCTGAATGGGAATAGTAAGAAATCCTGGGCACAGGAAACTGACTAAAATATAGCTTCTGCCTTGTTAAGAATGGAAGTGATGGCTCGGTGCCTGTGGCTCAATCAGCTGAGGCGCCAGCCACGTACACCTAAGCTGGCAGGTTCGAATTCCCAGCCCAGGCCTGCCAAAAACAACAATGATGGCTGCAACCCAGGAATGGCCAGGCGTTGTGGCGGGTGCCTGTGGTCCCAGCTACTTGGGAGGCGGAGGCAGGAGACTCGCTTGAGCCCAGGAGTTGGAGGTTGCTATGAGCTGTGATGCCATGGCACTCTACCTAGGGGCACAGCTTGAGGCTCACTCTCAAAAAAAAAAAAAAAAAAAGACTGGAGGAATGTAAAGGATAAAAGGGAGTTGAATAATGGCTTATTTTCCTTGATGGTAAAGGCTCTACTAAAATTATTATTATTTTATTGAGACAGAGTCTTACTTTGTCACCATCGGTAGAGTGCCGTGGCATCATAGCTCACAGCAACCTCCAACTCTTGGGCTCAGGCAATTCTCTTGCCTCAGCCTCTTGAGTAGTTGGGACTTCTACTAAGATTATTAGTGTTGCATTTTATTACTTAAAGTATTTCACATATAATAACAACAACAGTGTGAGAATATTTGAGGAAGACAGGAGGAGAGCTAATCATGTAGCAGGAAAGACCTGTGTCTGATATAGGAGTAATGGAGACAGTAGAGAAGGCTAGGTAGTCTAAAGGTAAGGATAGGGCAAGAAATAAACTTGCCAAAAGAACCTTCATGGGTTTAAAGGAAAGTGAGGTTAGAGATGGGTAGGTAGTAAAGCTGATTAACATGAAATGTCAGAAATCCAGGACTGGCAAAACCTAAATGAGTTATCTTGTCCATTTTCCTGGCAGGGGTGTCTAACCTGTGATGCATGGCCTGTTTTCCTTATCTATGGTGTTGGATATGGCAAAAATTACACATGGACCTTTTTTTTTTTTTTTGCTCATCAGCTTCATTAGTGTTTGTGTATTTAATGTGTGGCCCAAGACAACTCTTCTTCTTCCAATGGATGGCAGGAAAAAAAAAAAAAGGTTAGACACCCCTGCCAGAAAACAGGCATGGGATGGCTCATGCCTGTAATCCCAACACTTTGGTAGGTCAAGGCAGGAGTATCACTTGAAGTCAGGAGTTTGAGACCACCTGGGCAACACAGGTGAGACTTCGTCCCTACAAAAAATTTGAAAATGATCTGGGCATCATGGCACATGCCTGTAGTCCCACCTACTTGGGAGAATGAGGCAGGAGGATCATTTGAGTCTAGGAATTTGAGGTTGCAGTGAGTTACAGTGATACCACTGCACTCTAGCCAGGGCAATAGAGCAAGGCGCTATCTCAAAAAAAAAAAAAATCAGGAAAAAGGTCCTTTAAACTTTCTCTGGGTATTTAGTTGTGAGGTATGTAGAACTTAGAAAAGGATACACACACATGCACACAAACACATATGTAGAAAGTATCATGGAGGAAGAAACCAAGAAAGCTAAGATTTGGTGTCTGGCCTAAGAATACAGAGGGTCTAAAAGTATCCACAATTGGATAATCAGGAGGGAGGGAGAGCTGAAATGCCATGGGAACACCCAAGTACCCTTGTGAAAACCCTAGTGTCCATGTGAAAACATCATGGGGAGTCTTTATTGTGCAATCAAGCCTACCTTTCATCATCCAGACCAGACTTATAAAGGGGCCTCCCTGAGGACATTTTTCTGACCTTAGTATGAAGTTCCCTGAGGCTCTTAACTCCGGACAAACCTGAATGGTTAACTAGAGCAAAGAGACACAGTGTTTAGATAAGGCTTTGGAAATCTTTTCCCTTTATCTCACAAGTGGAGCCACAATTGTAGGCAAGGCACTGACTTCTTGGTGAATTCTGCCCATCTGTAAATCGACCAAGTTCTTGTTGGAGGCCTTGCCTCCAAGGAGACAACGAGAAGACGGATAAGCAAACACCAGGAGCAGAGTGGCCTCTCAGGTACAGAGCTAATCTTTATTTCAGTCAATGAAGCACTTACTAAAATGAATACTTAGTCCTATTCTAAGAGCTAAAGTGTGTGTGTGCGTGCGTGTGTGCCCACACCTGTGTGTGTGTATACAAAACTGTAAGGAATACTCTTTGCCTTCAAGATTATTAAAATTTAGCTAGAGAGCTAAAACTAGTATGCACACAAAGAGTTATAGTCTAATTAAATGCTGAAGCATGTGGTAGTGACCATATTGCTATAAGACTTTAGAGAAGAGGCTCAGTATCTGTAGCTCAGTGGTTAGGGCACTGGTCACATACGCTGAGGCAGGTGGGTTTGAACCTGGCTGGACCTGCTAAACAACAATGACAACTGGAACAAAAAAATAGCCAGGGCTTGGCTCCTGTAGAACAGTGGTTATGGCGCCAGCCACTGAGGCTGGCAGGTTTAAACCCATCCTGGGCCTGCTAAACAATGACAACTACAGTAAAAAAAAAAAAAAAAAAAAAAAAAAACTAGCTGGGCATTGGGGCAGGCACCTATAGTCCCAGCTACTCGGGAGGCTGAGGCAAGAGAATCACCCAAGAGCTGGAGGTTGCTGTGAGCTGTGATGCCACCGCACTCTACTGAAGGTGACAAAGTGAGACTGTTTAAAAAAAAAAAAAAGATTCTAGGGGCGGCATCTGTGGCTCAGTGAGCAGGGTGCCGGCCCCGTATACCGAGGTTGGTGGGTTCAAACCTGGCCCTGGCCAAACTGTAACAAAAAAATAGCTGGGTATTGTGACAGTCGCCTGTAGTTCCAGCTACTCGGGAGGCTGAGGCAAGAGAATCACCTAAGCCCAAGAGCAGGAGGTTGCTACTGTAAGCTGTGACATGACATCACTCTACTGAGGGTGACAAAGTGTGACTCTGTCTCTTTTTTTTTTTGAGACAGAGCCTCAAGCTGTCCCCCTGGGTAGAATGCCGTGGCATCTCAGCTCACAGCAACCTCCAACTCCTGGGGTCAAGCGAGTCTCTTGCCTCCGCCTCCCAAGTAGCTGGGACCACAGGCGCCCACCACAACACCCGGCTATTTTTTTTTTTTTCAAGCAATCATTATTATTTTTCTTTAATTATTACTCTTTTTTTTTTTTTTTTTGCAGTTTTTGGCCAGGGCCGGGTTTGAACCCACCACCTCCAGCATATGGGGCCAGCGCCCTACTCCTTGAGCCACAGGCACCACCCTATTTTTTTTTTTTTTTGGTTGCAGCCATCATTGTTGTTTGGTGGGCCCGGGCTGGATTTGAACCCGCCACCTTAGGTGTATGTGGCTGGCACCTTAGCCATTTGAGCCACAGGCGCCAAGCCGACTCTGTGTCTTAAAAAAAAAGAAAAACTTTAGAGAAGAGGGAGGCCAGTGGAAGCTGGAAAAGAGAAATCTTGGAGCAAATGGGATTTCCAAGGGCTAGAAAGCAGAAAAATAGGAGGACAAAAGGACACGTCTGCTGGGCATTGTGGGAGGGCGCCTGTAGTTCCAGCTACTTGGGAGGCTAAGGCAAGAGAATCGCCTAAGCCCAAGAGCTGGAGGTTGCTGTGAGCTGTGATGCCACAGCTCTACTGAGGGTGACAAAGTGAGACTCTGTCTCTAAAAAAAAAAATAAAGAAAGGACAAGTCTGCCAGCATAAACAAAAGCACAGGGATAAGAATAAGCATGGCATGTGCTGGAAGCCAGATTAGAATATAAATATTGGGGAGCAGCAGGAAATATCATCACAATGTTTCTTTTTTTTTTTTTTGAGATAGAATCTCACTATGTCACTCTCGGTAGAGTGCTGTGGCATCATAGTTCACAGCAACCTCAAATTCTTGGGCTTAAGCAATTCTCTTGCCTTAGCCTTCCAAGTAGCTGAGACTATAGGTGCCCCCTACAATGCCTGGCTAGTTTTTTTTTTTTTTTTAAATTGTAGTTGTCATTGTTGTGTAGCAGGCCTGGGCTGGGTTCGAATGTGCCAGCCCCAGTGTATGTGGCTGGAGCCCTAACCACTGAGCTATAGGCGTTGAGCCATCATCACAATATTTCCTCTATCTTTCTGTCCTAAATGTTGATTACAGATCTTGCTACTGTGGAACTTAGAACGTGGTCAGAGAGGACAGGAGGCCAAATGGAGCTTATTTGGACAGTGACACACATACTATTTATGTGTATCTGGGTTTATCCATGTTTAAGAACTTCTCTTTTTTCATCTGTGACTCTTACAAATTCACAGGCTATCATCCAATGAATAAGATGTAGAGTCTGTATTTGAGTTTGTTAGTTTCACCTTATCAAATAGATTGTAATTACCTTAAAGACAAGGACATCTTATACTTCTCTGACTTTACCCACAGTTGGGTAAGAGACCAACTTTAAGGTTCGAACGTAGCTGAGGTGCTCAGGATAAATCCCTTATGCCTTATATATAGCCTTGAGAAACCTAGAAGCCATATATCATTTGAGACCTTGTATTAGTTTTCTAGAACTGCTATAACAAAGCATCACCAGATGAGGAAATATAGCAGAAATGTATTTCCTCACAGTTATGAAGGCTAGAATACTAAGATCAAGGTTAGCTGTTTTCTGCGACTTTTCTACTTAGCTTGTAGATGGCCATCTTCTCCCTGTGTTTTCACAGGATCTTCCCTCTGTATGTGTGTCTCCTAATCACCTCTTATGAGGACATGCTGGGTTAAGGCCCACCTTAATCATTTTAATTACCTATTTAAAGGCCCTGTGTCCAAATACACTCTCATTCTGAGGTACTGGGGGTTAAGACTTCAACATACGAATTTTGAGATATAATTTAGCCCGTAACAGATCTCTAGTTTCAGCTTCTAGAATGTACTGCTCACTCCCTTCTCTTCCACTTGTTATTCTTGTGTAGTGAGTTCTCTCCACCCTTTGGTTCTCCTCCTCCACCTCTTTCAGATGTAATGGCTTGTGTGGCAAGAACTCATGGAGCAGCTGTAAAGACCTACTGTAGGAATGGGCAGGTTGTGGCATGCACCAAACAACACACCACCTATGGTTCTTGAAATTTCAGGTGTACTGTCTTAAAGATACAGCTCTTTTCCTATTCTCTGCCTAACATTTGGCAATAAAAAATTATTGGATCCTCTGTAGGTGGTCCCCTACAGAGGTATCCAACTCATCTCTTGTTTTCTTTCACTGTAGCCAGGGCTGGGTTTAAGAACCCATCACCTCTGATATATGGGGCTGGTGCCTTACCCCTTTGAGGCACAGATGATGCCCCACTGTAGCTCTTTTATTAGGCCTTTCCCTAGCTATTTCTTTAGAGAGCTCAATATTTAACTACTCAATGAGGTGAAAAGCAGGACATGCAAGAGCTTGCTCAAATTTCATATAATGACAATTTTTGAGGGTAAACTCTTGGTTTTATAGTGCTCCTAAAGCTGGTAAGCAACACCACCACCAAGAAAGAATCTGGGGGGAAGAGTTTCTGTTGCTTAATAGAACTAGAAAAGGGAAAAGAAAAATAAAAGGGGCAATCTCACAGTTTTTAGTTCTTTCCAAAGTCACTTCATTTATGCTAGGTTAAGAGAGCAGTATTATGCAAAAGCAAAACTCTCTCTTCCCAGGCCATTTTTTTAGTAAGTCAGGTTAAAAGTCTTGTTAAACCAGGAAGTCTTGCTCAATTATCTTTTGAGTTTCCTACATTTGTCCAACTGATATTCCAGTGACACCTATTGTGAAACATGGATCACTGTTCTATAAAGTTCCCATCTTCTTTCCTAATTTCCGTTTTCAATCCCTCTTTTATTTCATTTATTTACTTATTTATTTTTAGATACGAGGTCTTACCATGTTGCCCAACTGGAATGTAATGGCTGTTTATAGGCATGATCACAGAATACTGCAGCTCCAAGCTCTTTGGCTTCAATTGGTCCAACTGCCTCAGCTTCCCAAATAGCTGGGACTCCAGGTGCATGCCACACACCTGGCTCCCTAATTATTTTACAAGTGGGTTGGTAAACTTGGAGAAGCCACCACCTAAAGCTATTATTATGACTCCTAGATGAAACTGTTCCTTGTTGACCAATCTTCCTATCTTCTTTCTGCCTCAGCTTCCACCCAACAACCTTTTTTTTTTTTTTTTGAGACAGTCTTACTATGTCGCCGTCAGTAAAGTGCTGTGCCATCACAGCTAACAGCAACCTCACACTCTTGGGCTTAAGTGATTCTCTTGCCTCAGCCTCCGAAATAGCTGGGACTTCAGGTGCCCATCACAATGCCTGGCTATTTTTGTTGCTGTTGTAGTTGTCGTTGTTTAGCAGGCCTGGGTTCAAACCTTGGTGTATGTGGCCGGTGCCCTAACCACTGAGCAATGGGCTCCAAGCCCCACCCAGCAACTTCTTACCTGGGGTGTATATTTCTACCCTTTTCACTCTTTGCCCTCTGGCATATAACTTCTTCCCACTACATGGGTGTCATCCTCTGCACCTCTCCTGGCCTTCAACACAAGCTTGTGTAAGGATTGGGAAAGTACTTTGGGTGTTCTATTACATTCTTTCAAGTGTTCAAAATCCAACCCATATTTCTCAAGTGTAGTTTTCTTTCTCTTCCTGCTTAGTGGTTGTATTGTGTTGGGACTCCTTCCAGTTACTATTCATTTTCAACACACCATCACCATGAAAGTCTTGCTATGAAGTAACTGGCAAAACTAGGGAAATTGGTTGGCTTTATCTCAAAGGCTCCGTGGAAAACCACAGTGGAGGATGAGAGGAGCACTCTCCAATCTGAGAAGTCAGAACTCTCCAGCAACTATTTTCCCTGCTTAGGGCAAGCAGAAGACTGTTGTCTTTTGGTACATTCCCCTTCTCAATGTGCTTTCTTTGCTAAGGCTTCCCCTCAATACTCAAGGATATACATCTTGAATTCCTTAGGGGTGTGCTGCTTTGGGGCTCAGGGGCAAAGCAGGGGTACTGGTTATGGAATTCTAGAATAGGGGTTACCTAGCCTGCTTGGAAACCAACCTGTGTGATAAGAGCAGCTGATGAATACAATACTCACCTGTTGTTAATGGGTTAAGATTAAACAATATAAGATCCACATGGGGCCCGTACAACGCCAACCCCACTGAGCCCGCTCTGGTACTGGGTTCCCTTTCCGGTGCTACGAGCCAGCTGGTCCGAACCCCTCACCTCTGCAGCAGGGGCGCCTCAATCCCTGATGGGAGTGCCTATGGGACCATTTCCTCCACTCCTCTCTCCGCTGGGAGCGGGAGCCGGTAAACTGGTCCAGCCCCCAGCAGAAGGGACCACGAGGCCCGGCCTGGGGCGCAGAGACTGCCCGCGGCCTGCCCGCCTCCAGCCGCTCGGCCCCTAATGGCAGAACCACGCTCGGACCATCCGTATCGCCTCACGTCGCCCCGCCCAGCGCCGCTGTGCGATTGGCTGCCGCCGGGCGCTCCGGACCCGCGCCTCGCCCCCCCCGCCGGCCCTGCCGCGCCGCGGCCCGGAGCGGGGTCGGAGGTGAACGGCCTGCAGTAACCCCGGACGTAGTCACCTCATGGGGCTCGCGGGCTGAGGTGGGAGGCTGGGGCGGGGCGAGGGCGGGACCGGCTCCCTGCAGCCCCGCCCCCCGTGTGCCCGGCCGCCCCGTACCGCGCGCCTGTCAGCCATCGCCTGAGTCGCCGGCGTCTCCTCCCGCCCAGCTCTGCCTCCGCGCAGGAGCTCTGCGACCGCCCGACCGCGGACGCCGCCACCCTGAGGTGAGATGAGGCCCACCCCAGAACGCGTGCTGGGGGACCTGGAGGAGATGGGGGTCCCAGAGGGGTGGCGGCAGGCAGGGGGCCGCCTCCCAGCCTCCGCCCGCACGCGGCCCAAGCTCCATCCCTTCCAGACTCAGTGCCTGGCAGTCCAGCGCTCCCCGCAGTTCTGGGGCCTTGAGGTCGTCCTGGAGAAAGATGGAAAGGGCTAGGGGATGTGGAGGTGAAAATTCAGGTCCCGGAACTGGGAGGCGTGCGGCCCAGGGCCCCTCGGATGGGACTGAGTTATCTGTCTGAAACTCGCTCCCCACCCCTCCTGTCCGGTCCCGGCGTGGTCTCATTCCTTACAGATCCCCTATCCACACTGACCCTGGACTGGGGAGAGGGAGAAGGCCACGTGGAAGGGGGGTGTTGAGGCTCAGGTCTGGTTGCATTGAAAGTCTTCGCTCTCTTGCAGAGTGAGGTGTGGGGCGCGGAGACTTAGGTTCTCACTGTCTTTGTATCATGGTGAAAGCCAGGGTCAGGCGGGTAGTCCCTAGCCAGTTCCTGCTCCCAAGATTTTATTACGTTTTCTGTGAGGGAGGTAGTAATGTAAGTGCCTGTTGTTACTCTCTCCTTCCCGTTTGTCATACTGATCGATCAAGGATCAAGGGAAGCTATTGGAGATAGGTCGTAGGAAGGTGATGTCAGGCTCCTGATTTCAGAGGACAACGTTAAAGGTCCTGCCCGGGTCAGGGCCAACATTATTTTTGGATTTGGAAATGAGCAAGTGGATACTTGAAATCAGCTCTAAAAACCAGGGACTCCATAAAGGCCTTGTAAGTTTTAGAGAAACAAATAATAATGTAACTGCTTACAGAGGAAATACTTTAATTTCAGATGTTTTTATTTAGGGGTTAAAGACTGAAATTAAAAGATTCCTAGGACTCCTAATTCTGTTTTCTATTTAAGTTTTGTTTCAGTAATTTCCCAATGTGCAGAATAAACCCAGTAATCTGGTCTTTGGTCTTGGATGTTACCTCCCTTAATTTTTCTCTCTAGTTTCATTCATTCTCTTCTCCCCTCAACTTCCTCTCCACCTCCCCCCAACTCCCGATCCCATAGTACTGATGCTTTCAAAGAAAGATCCCATGCTTTTTTTGATTACATGGTTTCTTCTCCCTCAGGGGTGAGGAATAAGCTTATTTGTCTCTTATTGTTGGGATGGATGCCTTGGGTGTCTGAGATGAGAAGCATTTCTGTACTGCCTATTTGACAGGCACTTTTCAGGAAAGCATTGTTGCCTAATAGAGCAGGACTACAGTTTGGTGTCCAGAAAGGTGCCTGCTTATAGACAAAGTAGCAAGTCTCTTCCCCCTTTGGTTGCCTCAGTTTCATTTCTCAGTATTGCTGAGTGCATAACAGGACTGATGTGAACCCAAGATTAATTAACATTGTAAAGTGGGCGTATGTGAAAGTTGTCAAAGTGAAACATTAATTTATGATTCCAACTATGTTTACAAGTGTATAAATTTTGTTTTTTATTTACTAGCACAGAATAGAAATACATCAAGCATAAGATTAAATTGTTTTGAGTCAAGCATAGGGTGCAAGCTATAGTTCCAGCTATTCAGGAGGCTAAGGTGAGAGGATTGCTTGAGCCCAGCCTAGGCAACATAACAGACCCCATCTCTTTAAAAAACAAAAAACTTGTTTTTCAAATGTTGGGGAAAATAGTGGCATTTTTCTTAATGGATATATAGCTCAGACGATGACCAGGTAGTATCAAAGAACTGGCATTGTGAAAGTCAGCTGTGAACAAGTTCAGGTGTAGATCACAATGTAACACTATTTCCGTTTCATTTCATGACTAGGAAAATTTTTTTACCAGTCACATAGACTGGTTTAACAGGTCTGGGGCTAGTGGTTTTTTTTTCTTTAATTTTTTTTTCTTTTTTTTGGATGGGTAATATCTTAATAACTTTGGTTAAGGAAAGATGTACATTAAAGTAAAAACTGTAGAATAATACAGTGGAATTTAGTATTTTCAAAATTCCTAATTTGAAATGAGGAGGAGGGGGGAATCTTTTTGTAATACAGAAAGAAATTGTTATATCATTATTTAACATGTTCTTAAAGATTAGTAATTTTTTTTTTTTTTTTTTTTTTTTGAGACAGAGCCTCAAGCTGTCTCCCTGGGTAGAGTGCTGTGGCATCACAGCTCACAGCAACCTCCAACTCCTGGGCTCAAGTGAGTCTCCTGCCTCAGCCTCCCAAGTAGCTGGGACCACAGGCGC
>CAUYQV010030272.1:0-15324 GCA_963574575.1 Galagoides demidoff | reverse complement strand
TTTGAAATAGAGTTGTTAGACCATCTCAGGAAGTGACACCTGTCTGTCTGTTCTCTGGGTTAGAGACTATGGAGCAAAAGACCTTGAGGAGGAACAGAAGAAGATTCTATGCCAGACTGGTCATCTATAGATGACAGTTTTGTATTCTAACCATTGATTTGTGTGTGCATTTGATTCCTTACTATCTCATATATAGTTGACAAAAGTACTTTATTGAAATATCTAGGCTTTGTAGATATTCTGAAGTGCTGGATACATGTTAAAAGTAGAGGTAGTTGCACGTTTTGTCAATATCTTTTTGTTAAAGTTCATATGAAAGGTGTTTGGGGGGGGTAATGACCAAACCATGTCTAGAGAAGCACATGTGGAATTAGATCAGTTCAGGAGAGAGGAAGGAGAGGGAGGAGCTCTCTGCTGGTGTGTTTACCGCAAAGCAAGATTGACCCTCCTCCTACGTCTGTGCATTTTGTTACTTGTCTGGGTACATATTGAATACAAAGGACAAACAAGTCTGAATTTACATCTAGTCTTTCTAGATGTTAAAGAGGTTGCTGGTGTATGACAAAAGTGGACTTAGTAAACAAATATGTTTTGTCTTAAAGTTCCTAGGAAAGACTGTCTTCTGGAGATTTGAGCCACTGGGTTGGTGGCTGAGGGAAGGGGATAGGCCAGATGTTTATGGTTTGAAGACACTTTTAAATTATAACTATTGTTACATGGGTGTGGTTTATCCAAGACTGTTCTATGTATAGTGGACAAATTAAATCCTTACCTGAAACATCTAATCTACCAATGTATGTTAAATGTAGGGGTAAAAGATCACTTTGCAAATACATTTTTGCTAAAATTCCTAGTAAACACTGTGTTTTAGAAATAATTCTTGTTAAACCACTTCTGAGGACAGGAGAATACCAGCTTCTATGCGTTCAGTGGTTTGGAGGAGATGGGAGGGAAGGAATTGCAAAAGGTAGTATGTGTGAGCATACTTGGACATTTTTAGATACCATTTTTTCTTATGTTTTGTGCATTTTGTTTTTCTGTATGTATGTGTATATATGGCATATGTAATGGACAAATTGGTTCTAATTTTGCAGATCAACGTTTTGACCCCTAAATGTTAAAGGGGTCATCAGTGTATGACAAAGTACTTAGTAAAATGAGCATGTTTTGTATACTTTGTGTCGAAATTCATAGGGAAGCTTGTTCTCTGTGGTGAATTTTAGATGTGAAATTGTTCAATCATCTCTAAGGTACACATGCCTGTCCCTGTCCACTGGATTGAAGGCACGTGAAGACTGAAAGTATCTTCTAAAATGGTCATATTTAGAAGATGCCTCACTTTATAACTATTGCTACGTGTGTGCAATTTTATTTAACACTGCTGTGTACATAGTCGACAAGTTCTTATATGAAATGTCTATTCTTTCTAGATATTTAGGAGTGCTTCATGTATTGAAAAGTATAAGTAGTAAAATAACACTTTGTTATTTTAAAAACTGATGGGAAATATTGTGTTTGAAAGTGAAATTGTTGAACCACCTCTGTGAATAGTACATTCTCTGTACTTGTTCATTAGATTGAAGAAGGTAGGAAACAAGAAATTGCAAAAGGCATTTTGCTAGTACATACTAGAAAATTTCAGCTTATCCATTGCCTTATATGTTACGTGCATTTCATTTAACTTAGCTATACTGTATATAGACTGAACACGTGAGTACAATTTTATAATATCTAGTCAGTAAAAGTGGTTGTCAATATATGACAAAAGTAGAGTTAGTAAACTAACATTTTTTACACTTTGTATTAAAATTCATAGGACGGCTAACCGTCTGAAAAGGAAGTGAGATGGCATTTGGAAGTAAAGTGATAACATCCCCTCTAACTAACACATGTGCCCCTATCCACTAGGTTGATATTGAAGAGGAATTAGAAGAAATGAAGGATTCTAGGTTAGAATGTTCCTATTTAGAAGACACTTTTACTTATAACCACTGTTACATGTGTGTTGTTTGTATAGCACTGCTGTGTATATAGCGGACAAACTTAAGTCATTATTTGAAACATGTAGCCTTTCTAGATTTTAAAAGCGCACAATATGCGTTAAAAGGAGAGGTCCAAAGTAACACTTTACGTGTTTTTTTGTTATTTCACAGGAGCGGTTGGTTGCATCTGGGGAATGAAATGGTTAAACTTGCTTTCCTGTAAAGTATGCTGTCACTGGGTGGTGGGGTGAGGGAAGAAGGAAGCCTGCAGAGAAGGATTCTCTGCCGTGAGTTAGATTAGTTCAGACTGCTCAACCGTTGTTCAATATGTGCATTTTGGTTAATATTGCTATGTATTAAAGGGTAAATAAATCCTAAACATAAAATAAAAGAAGGGTAGGCTCCCTCTGTACTGAATAGTTGGAAAAGTCTTCCTAAAGGGGACAGTATTAGCCAGGTCTTAAAGAAGTGGTTGGAAAAAGGAAGGATGTGGTTATGTGGACTAGATGGTGGGAGGAACTGATAATGATGATGTAAAGGCCTTAATCAGCCTTATATGTGTAGGAGAAGTAAAAGGATCATTAGATCTGGGACAGATAAAAGGCATATGGAGTATAGAGTAGGTAGGTGCTGGTCCAGTGACCATGGACCTGATTGTTAAGCTCAGGATTTTGGTATTTTCCTGTGGCTACAGGAAGGTGTTGAAGGCTTTTGATTCAGAAAGAACTGTGGTTAGAACTGTTTTCAGGAAGCTCCACTGGTACATTTCCATTGGTATGAGATGGATACGATGCAAGATGCCTCCTTTTGTCTTCCTTTATCCCATCTGCCTTATCTCTATTTCTTCTCTTCCCTGAACCTGGATCAGTTTCATGGGATATTCCCTGGAATGGCTTCTAATTCCTACCACCCCCAAAGCAGTAACAAAGTCAGCACCTGACAATTTATTTGCTAGTGGCTACTACAATCTGAACCCTGGTTAGTGTGGCAGATACAGCAGAGATATTAGAGATTTCCAAAGGGGAATTCTGCTTCCTGGACTCTGACTGGGGGGCTTACCAGACAGATGAGGATGAAGAAAATTTTGTAATGTGGCTTATAAAAATTAGCTTTAAGAAAAAAATAACAAATGGAAGTAAGAATATACTGTTGATCCTTGAACAACATGGGGGTTGGGGTATTGATTCCCCAAGCAATAACTTTCAACATGTAACTTTCCACATGTAACTTTCAACATGTAGTTGAAAGTACTAACTTTTCCAGCAGTAACTTTCCACATGTAACTTTCAACACCCGAAAATCTTTACTAATAGCCGATGATTGACTGGAAGGCATATCCATAACACAAACAGTCAATTAATGCACATTTGATATGTTTTATACATATATAAAATATATATTATTAATTATGTATTAATATGTTATATAGTGATATATATATATAAAATGTATAGTATGCTGTATTCTTATAATAAAGTAAGCTAGAGAAAAGATAATGTTATTAAGAAAATCAGAAGGAAGATAAGATATATTTACTATTTAATAAGTACAAGTGGATCATCATAAAGTTCTTCATCTTCACATTGAGTAAGCTGAGCAGGAGGAGAAGGAAGAAGAAGGGGTGGTAGAAATGGAGAAGGTGTAGGAAGAGGCAGGCACACTTGGTGTAACTTTACAGAAATAGGAGGTCTGACGATTAAGTTTGCAAGCTCTTCTGTATATCACTATGGTTGCCTTCAAAGTACTGCCCTTAGGAAGCTATGTGCTGGTATCAGCATCTATCTACCCTTCAAAGCACTTTTTCTAGGATGTGTTTGTGAACTTCGTTGTCCAACTGCACACATTATCATTTCTGTGTGACTTCTTTTTTCATTTTTAAAAAAAAAATTCTACGTAGTGCCAATCCTTCTTCCACCATTGCTTTAGTTTTAGTGCCCATATCACAAAGGGTCTATATTGTAAAATAAGTCAAAAGCAGTTTTGACTAATCAGAACCCTTCTGTCAGGTTTTCTAGTGTCAGTTTGTTTCCTGACCCTGTTGCTTCTTCTAAGCCTTCTTCCCCAGTGTCTGTCCCTGATTTAGCAGTGCTAATCTCCATTAAGTCATCTTCTGTTAATTCTTATGGTGTGGTGTGTGTTATTAGTAGCTCTGGAATTTCTCCAAGATCCATATTTTGAAAACTTTCACTTCCCTCCAATTTTTTTTTTAATTTTTGCCATATCCACAATCTCTTTCATGATTTCTTTCATTGGCTCTATTGTAAATCCTATGAAGTTATGAACAATATCTGGACACAATTTTCTCCAGCAGAAATTTATCATTTTGGGATTTATGGCTTTCACAGCTTGTTCTATATCAACAATAGAATCTTCAGTGGTGTAACTCTTCCAGACTTTCATGATGCTTTTTCTATTGGGGTTGACTTCCAAAGCACTGACATCTATTCCATAGTGTGCCATGTATAATGAGCCTTACAGGTCCTTACGACCCCCTGATCTAGAGGTAGTATTAGAGATGTCATGGTTGGTGGCAAGTAGACCACTTTAGGGCAAGGTTCAACTCATGGGATCCTGAGTGACTGAGATATTGTTAATGAAGGTGCTAAGGAAATTTTACCCCAAAGTATGACTCCTTGGTATAAAGAATATTTTGAATTAAAGGCCATTCACGATCAGGAAGCATTGAAGGAAGACTTTCCTCTGTCTACATGAAACCTGAGTAACCTGGTAGAGAATCTAAAGTGACTGCTGACTTCCTTATTACATGCTAATAGACCTGGCCCCAAGGTCAGTCTCTCAGGTTAATCTACAAATCAATCTACTTCCCTCTATCTTCACATCCCCCCTAGCAACCATTTGCTGCACCAATACTTTCCACATTCTCCCCCGCCCTCAGCAACCATTTGCTGCACCAATACTTTCCACATTCTCCCCCCTCCCTTCTAAAAGCCATCTATAAAAGTCTCTGACCTTTACTGAGACATGGGCTAATCATTCTTGTGGTTCCCCCCATGAGCATGGTATTTGGAAATAAACCTTTCTCTTATTAATCTACCGTAATTGTAAGTTGATCTTTCAGCAAACCAAGCAAGACAAAAGGGCAAGTTTCACTTTGATCTTTGATCCCTACATTAATATTTAAAAAAAAAAAAAACCACCTTAAAAGGCAGGCCCTTACTAGCAGTGTATTTCCTGATTCCAGGGACAAAGCATTAATGGAACCATTCCAGAAAAAGGATTCCCATTGTCCATGCCTTCTTGGACCAACAAAAGATTGGCAGCTGGTGTTTATCTTTTCCCTTCAATGCTTGGGAGTCAGTAGCTTTTTTTTTTTTTTTTTGAGACAGAGCTTCAAGCTATCCCCCTGGGTAGAGTGCCATGGCATCACAGCTCATAGCAACCTCCAACTCCTGGGCTCAAGCGAGTCTCCTGCCTCTGCCTCCCAAGTAGCTGGGACTACAGGTGCCCGCCACAACGCCCAGCCATTGTTTGGTTGCAGCCCTCATTGTTGTTTGGCGGGCCAAACCGCCACCTTAGGTGTACGTGGCTGGCGCCTTAGCCGATTGAGCCATAGGCGCGGAGCCAGGAGTCGGTAGCTTTATAGATGAGGGCAGTACTAATCATAAACCTGATTACATTTGCACAAAACAGTAGATTTAGCTTATCCCTTCCTGCCTTAAGTCCTGGGCTCACTTTTCTACCTTACTAATCAATGTGGGTTTATAAATGGTTTATGCCTGTAATACCAGTGACTCAGGAAGCTGAGGCAGGAGGGTCTCTTGAGCCTAGGATTTCAAGGCTGTGGTAAGCTATGTTGTGATAGAGTCAAATGGAGGGACCCACCCAAATAGAATCAACCTGCCCAAATTGGATGTCCCACCTAGGAAAGGTGAATGGGCCAACCCCACCCTTCTGACCTTTAAACCTCCCATCCACCATTACCCATGGGCTGACTTTCTTCTCAAGCTCAGCTCACCTGCATCCGAGCGCAAATAAAGGCCGACATTGCCCACACAGAACCTGAACTCCGTTTCCTTTCCTTTCATGTTTCGGAATAATCTTTTATTTTCGGTCTTTGACCTCTCAGAGTGCACCATTGAACTTCAGCCTGGGTGACAAAGCAAGATCCCATCTCCTAAAAAAAACCTTTTGGTATTTTTTTCCAGAACAGGGCTTTTTTTTTTTCAGGGCAATTTTTTGGGCAATAAATTTCAAAATATTAATTCAATGGGGTTACAAGTGTTTTTGTTACATGGATACCCTGTATAATGCCAAAGTAAGGACTTTTGGTGTAAGTAAATGGTTAAGTAAGGGCCATCCCTAGAATAGTGTTCACTGTACCTAACAGGCAAGTTTTATCCCATTTCCATCCTCCTACCCTCCCCTCTTCTTGATTTCTTATGTCCTTTATATTGCTTTGTGCTGTGTACACCCATCTATTAGCTCTCACTTATTAGTGAGACCATAAAATGTTTGTTTTTCCATTCCTGAGATACTTCACTTAAGATAATGGTCTCAAGTCCCATACATGTTGCTGCCAAAGATATTATTTTACTCTGTTTTATGGCTGAATAGTACTCTATGATATATAACATAGATAATGTTGATATTTTGATTGGGTTGCTCAAATCTTTATATCACTTTGAGCAGCATGGACATCTTAATAATGTTGACTACACCAATTGATGTGCATGGGGTGTTTCTCTATTTGTTTGTGTCATCTAGGATTTCTTTCATCAGTTTCTCCTTGTAGAGAACATTTCTCTCCTTGGGTCAGTATATTCCTAAGTATTTTATTTTCTTTGGCATTGAGTCTTTGATTAAACCCTAGCTTAACTATTATTAGTATTTCTATTATTAGAAATGCTACTGATTTGTTTACATTGATTTTTTAACCTGAGACTTTGCTAAATTTATTTATAAATTCTAAGAGTACTTTGGTGGATTCTAGGGTTGTCTAGATATAAGATCATATTGTCAGAGAATAGGAATAGCTCGACTCCCCCCTTTCCTGATTTGGATACCCTTTATTTCTTTCTCCTGCCTCACTGCTCTGGCTGGGACTTCCAGCACTATGTTGAATAGAAGTGGTGACACTGGGCACCCCTTGTCTAGTTCTGTTTCTTAGAGGGGATGCTTTCAACTTTTCCCCATTCAGTATGTTGGCTGTGGGTTTGTCATATATGGTTTTTATAATTTGGAGTTATGTTCCTTCTATGCCTAGCTTGTTGAGGATTCTTCTTTTGAAAGGATGCTGGATTTTATTGAATGCTTTTTCTGCATCTGTTGAGATGATCATGTGGTGTTCGTTTTTGTTTCTGCTTTTGTGGTGAATCATGTTTATTGATTTGCATATGTTGAACCACCCTTGCATTCCTGGGATGAAATCAATTTGACCATGGTGGTATATCTTTTTGATGTGCTGTTGAATTCAATTTGCTAGTATTTTGTTGCAGAATAGACCACTTTTGTCTGTATTAAAAACCTATTGAGCCTAGGCAAAGAATTTATAACTAAAACCCCAATGGTAATCACAGAAACAAAAAAATTAAGTAATTTGATGAAACTATCATAAAATAGCCAAGGAAATAATCAACAGAGCAAATAGACATCTTATAGAATGGGAGAAAATATTCACAAGCTATACATCCAATAAAGGGCTAATATCCAAAATCTACAAAGAATTTAAACAAATCAGGAAGAATAAAGAAATAAACAATCCCATCAAAAAGTAGGCAAGAGACCTGAATAGAAGGTTTTCAAAAAAAAATAGACAAATGGCCAAGAAATACATTAAAAAACATTACTAATCGTCAGAGAAATGCAAATTAAAGCCACAATGAGATATTTCTTAACACCAGTTAGAATGGGTTTTATTACAAAGCTCCAAACAATAGATTCTGGCATGGATTCAGAGAGGAAGGAAGATTATACACTGTTGGTGGCGTTGCAAAGTAGTACAACCTCTATAGAAAACAGTATGGAGAGTCTTCAAAGAATTAAAAGTAGACCTACCATTTGAGCCAATAATCCGCCTTCTAGGTAGCTACTCAAGGGAAATAAATTCGTTTTATGAAAAAGGTACTTGCAGTTGAATATTCTTTGCAGCGCAATTCACAATTGCAAAGGTCTAGAATCAATGCACATGCCCATCGATCCATGAGTGGACTAATAAATGTGGTATGTGTATACCATGGAGTACTATTCAGCCATAAAAACATGAATTAATGGAATTTATAAGTTTTGCAGTAATTTGGAGAGAGCTGGAGACCACTATCCTAAGTGCAGTGTCTCAAAAATGGAAAAACAAACACCACATGTACTCGCTATTAAATTGGAACTAACTGATGAGCACATTAGTAAAAAGAAGGAAGTAAAACTCATTGAAAATCAAGCAAGGGGAAAGGGGAGAAGGGGAGGGGTAAAAACCTACCTAATGGATACAAAGAATATTATCTGGATGATGGGCACACCTATAGCCATGACTCAAGCATTATAAAAGTGATCCATGTAACAAAAACATTTCCACCCTTTTAATGTTTTAAAATACTAACAATGAATAAAATCTATTGAGACAGGTATTCTTTCTCCTAAAAAAATTTTCTTAATGATATCTGGGAACTTATCTGCTTCCTTTTGGTCATCAGAAGCTGTTTCTCCTATTATCTTGAGATAATTATCTTTAAAAGTCAAACCTCTTTCTAAAATTATCAAACCATTCTTTGCTGGCATTAGTACTACAGTTTTAGACTCTTCACCTTCTTTTGCTTTAAGTTTTCATAAAATGTTCATTTTTTTTTTTTTTTGAGACAATCTCATTATGTTGCCCTCAGTAGACGTGGCATCACAACAACCTCAAACTCTTGGGCTCAGGTGATTCTCTTGCCTCAGCCTCCTGAATAGCTGGGACTATATGCGCCCACCACAACACCTGGCTATTTTAGGTCTCATTCTTGCTCAGGCTGGTCTCAAACTCTTAAGCTCAGGCAATCTACCCTCCTTGGCCTCCCAGAGTGCTAGGAGAGATCAATTTTTATTTTGATATTCAGTTTACTTGAGAGAGGAACTGCTTACATGGACATGATTAGCATCACGTGGCATATTAAGTGGATGCTTGTAACACTTGAGCTCACTGCAATAGCAACAGAAGATGGCTGTGAAGTTATTACCGTAATACAGTATATACTATAAATTTTATACAGTTATGATTTAATACTGCATCTTTATATTTGTTTACATTTCTCTCAACAGCAAATGGTACTGTGCATGGTCTGTAAGTGCAGGTTTTGATAAATTCTAGCTTTGATAATAGATTTATAAATATTTTATGGTAGTAAATGATAAAATACATTAGTACCCGCATGTATTTTATGCATTCATGACCTACCTAAATTTTTCTTAAATTTTTTTGGTATTTCTAGGCTATACATTCATCTGCAAGCTTTTTCAAATTGTTGCACATCTCCAAAAATGTTTCCATTATACTTACTGAAAAAAACCTTTGTGTAAGTGGACCCATGCAGTTCAAATCTATGTTGTTCAACTCTATTGTTACCCATGCCTTGGGGATAGATGGGAAGGGAGGAAGCACTGGGCCTACGAATCATCTAAGCTTCTATAATTTTTTGCATCATCTGAAGAACCACCTTGCCTACAGAGGCCAAGAGATGTTCATATAGTCTAGTGACTAGAAATTTGAGGCCTCCCTCAACTCATCCTTCTGCCTTCTTGGATCTCTGTCTACCAAAAACATGGTAGTCAAATTTTAACACTGTACACTATGGTGCTTCCTTTGGACACTTGTCAAAGTGGGGGCTTCTCACTAATGGGAATGAAAATGAAGTTTTCCCCCAGATATTGTCAGCAGGATCACACTGTCCTACAATTCTGAGTTTGTTATATCTATTTCCTATCATCCCATTTCACTAGGGTAACACCTTTCCTTGGGCTTTTCTGAAAATCTCCTTATGTAAGGTTTTGTTTGTGTAACAAATGCTTAAAAATTTCAGGTGCCAAAGCTGTTTTATGCTGCCATAGGGCTTGCTCCTAGCTTCATCTAACATAAAGACTTTGTTTCTCATAATAGTGTTTTCCACTACCAACTTCCACTGTGTATCTTCACCTACCCACAGGCAAATAAACTAGACAGATTCAATCTAGAATTGTGCTGTCCAAGATAGTAACTGCTACCCATATATGGCCATTTAATTAATTATAACCTATTAATTAAAATTAAATAAAATTTGAAATTAGAAGCCCTCAGCTGCTTTAACCATATTTCAGGTGCTTGATAGCCACATGTAGCTAGTGACCTCTATATTGGGCAGTACTGATAGACAATATCCCCATCATCACAGAAAGTTCTGTTGGATAATGAAGATCTAGAATAATACTGCCAAATTCTTATAAGACTGTCCAAGTGGATGGGTGTAGATATTCCAGGCATGTTCCTGGTCAAGTTATCTGTTACCACTATGTAAAGTAAGCATACCTTACATTATTCCAGTTGTCTCTTGGGTAACTGTTAGATCAGACACACATACGTACACTCATGTGCAGGTGTACATACATGCACATGGAGTCACCCATTCATTTTTGCAGACTGGATATTCTAAACCCTTAAGGAGGAATGAAAGCATTTTCCTATCCATAACAAAGTTCATACTTCACATTATTATGCAAAGAAGTCCCTCCCTTTCAAATTTTGCCCTCTTGGCCATGTCATGAGTAAGAAAATAGATGCATTTCTGAACCTATCTCAGTTAATGCCAGGTCACTCTGCTACAAAAGGATATAATAAAAACTTTTCTATTTCTTTTAAGAGCCTAAGTTCTTATCTTCTCCCCAATCTCTGCTGAGAAGTAGAGACATTGGGAGTCTCAGCATTGGAAGGGCCTTTTTAGGTGCTGTATTATTTGTCATTTCACACCTTAACCTCAAAGGAAAACCTTTTTCTTGGGATGGAGCATTTTAGTTCTCACAACTCTTCTCTGAAGTCATTGGCAGAGTGGGTGGAGGGAGGTGAGGGTGATGCTTTGGTTTGAACTTTCCTGGTAGACTTAGAAGTGGATCTAAAAACCAGAGGGTATTTTTCTTAACCACACCACCCCCAGTATTCCATTTCCTGCAGATGCTGCAGCAATATCTCTAGCCATCTTGGCCTAAGGCTTTGGACCAAGCCTTGGGAGGGCTCTGCCCTCTGCCCCTTTTCCTCTCTGACTTGGCTAATTAAGTGGGAATTAGGGTTACTAAGCCTGTGGGTGAGAGCCACTTTCCTCTATGTTGGAGAAAGATGTAGGTGATGGTTTCATCTACCACAGCTACCTACAGATGTGAACAGAACCTCTGCTCCTGGCAGATCTCTGGCCCTTTTCCAGCTCTTGTTCTGTTTTGACCTCTACTCATCCCTTTTTCTGACCCTGATGCTATCCCAGATGGTTTTTTTTTTTTCCCTAGCCCTGCCCCTGTTCTAGCCACTTCCCCATACTCAGTGTGAGCTGAGGGACAGTCTCTCAAAGTCTGGGCTAAGAGCCCCAGATGTGGGGGGTTCTGCTGAGAGGGAAGGGAAGGACATGGGGAGAGGAATACAGACTCTGAATGCTGGACCTTCTGTGGCCATTTTTCTTTTCATTTAACTTTACAATTTTACAATCTTAAGGCTAAATAACTTTCTTCTTTACAAAAGGATAATGTTTTCTCTTCTTGTAAGATTTTACAAGAGAATGTATTCATGTACCATTTGGATAATTAAAAAACAAAACTAATTTCTTTTTTCTGTCTTTGAACTTTTTCCAACAGAAGAACCCTTATTATCTAGGCCCCACCTCTCCAGTACTTTGTGCCTGCCTGCTGTCCCATGTTTGTGGGTATTTAGCTGTCATGTGGGAGACCGCTGGCCCATGCCTCTATCCTCAGGAACTTAGAAAGGAGGCCTAAGCAGAGACATAGCAGGAGAGTCGGGGCATCTGGAGCCAGGTCAACTGTGGTCAGCAGCAGCCCCCACAGAAAAACCAGGCTTCTTCTGCCTTCATTTGGCTGATTCTTCATGATTTTATAAACATTAGTTTTGTTTTTTAATTATCCAAATGGTACACGAATAGTTCTCTTGTAAAATCTTACAAGAAGAGAAAACATTATCCTTTTGTAAAGAAGAAAGTTATTTAGCCTTAAGATTGTAAAATTGTAAAGTTAAATAAAGTGTCCTTTGGGTACCTTCCCTGATCCCCTTTCCTTCCCTCAGTCCCCATAGTAACCATAGTTCTCGGCTTGGGGTGCATCCTCCCAGACCTCTTTGTACACATTCCGGAGTAAACAAGAACTAAAAATTCCAAGACTCTATAGCTAGGTAAGCATACATTGCCCAAAATACTGGCAACAGGAATTTTCAAGGCCTGAAATTCTCATTAGTCCTGTATGATACAGCTTGTACTTTATTTGGTAATGTGAGCTATTTGGTAATGTGAGCTGTTTCTGGGGCTTACATGGGTAGGACTGTAAAAGACAGTGAGTTCTCAAATCTGTGCTCTACTGACATGGTGGACATCTCACTCTATGCAGGCTGCCAAGACCGTGGGACTGGGGGGATCCTTTGTGAGAAAGAAAGGTAATTGGGAGCCACAGGCCCTGCATTCATCCTCATCCCACAGATACGTAGTATCCTTTGTGCTTCTAACCATTGAGTACTCCTAATGTTGCACTAACTGTTGGAGTAAACCAGAGTAAAAGAGTCTAAGTAGCTTTCACACCCATCCTCGAGCCTAGATTTTATCTTATCCCATAAATCCCATAAATATGGGGGTCTGTTTCTGGACTCTTCATTCTGGCCTGTTGCTTTATGCGTTTATCCCTGTACCCACACCACAGTTTTAATTATTATTGCTTCATATTTTGGGAGAGCATATCCATATTTGGAAGATATTTAGGGCATATCTTCCTCCATTCTTTCTCTTCAGAATGATCTAGAATATTCTTTCATTTGAGCTTTAGAATCAATCATTCAGCCTTCATGAGGAGTTCTATAAGGATTTTGATTTTTATAAAACTGGGGTAGAATTTGGGATTTGGGAAAGTTGCTAAAGTTTCCTTTGTTACTCTTATGTTTGAATTCATCACTTAACTCCTGGATTTTCTGCGTAGTGTCTCAGATCATCGAGAGCTAATATAGGATAGTGATTAAGAGCATGTACTCTGAAGTCAGAATGCCTGGGTTTAAATTCTGGCTCTTCAGCTTACTATCCAAGTACTTCAACACCTCTATTATTTAGTTTCTTCATCTGCAAAAAATGAGTTTAGTCTAATACCTACCTTACAAGGAGATTGTAAGAATGAAACAAGTTAAGATGAGTAAAACATTTAACATAAAGTAGGAAATAATAATTATCATCATCTATTTAAAAATAGGACATTTTTACATTAAGGATATTAAAACTTATGTCTGCCATGTTTGTTGCAAACATATTAATTTTTTTTGTTGGTGGCTTGCCTCTTAGTCTTGTCTATAAATTCTTCTTTTAACATATAAATTCTTGATTTAGGAAAAAATATAATACTTTACTTTCTTTTCTATTGCATTTTCTTCTCCCCCCTTTTTTCAAATGCTAGGGATGTTCTTTGCTATTGAAAAGCCAAATAAATTTCCTTTTCCTGGAAAACAATTCAAAAATGAACATTTGGGCCTATGAAATATACTTTCTCTGTAATGTACCTTCTGTAAAAAATTTATTTAAGTTTTTTTAAATTAAGCTGAGAGTTCATAATGACTAATGAGTGCTAAGAGTGTGTTTCCTATAAAATGCAATTTAAATCAATTACGTATTGTTTTATCAAACTGACAGGGATATTCTTAAATACTCAACACCATCAAGGATACATGAGAACTCTTCTGCATTGCTAGCATTGAACAAAACCTTTCTAGAAAGCATTTTGGTATTATTGAATAATATCCTTAAAATAATTCATTCCCCTTTGATCTAGTAATTCCATTTCTAATAATATACCTTAAGGAAATAATTAGAGATATGTACATAGGTTTTTTTGGGAAAAAAAATCACCACCTTGATTACCTAATGAACAAAAAAACATAGAAATATTTTTGTTATTTAATCCAGTAGATAAATTTATGTGATAAGATTTTACACAGTTATAAAGAAGTTTTCAAAAAGTTTTTAATATCATAGAAAAATTATGTCAAAATAATTATAATAGAATATTATGTACAAGTCTCAGATTACAATTGCAATTATTACAATTCTGCACCTGCATGTGTGATATTGGAGCTATTATGAACCTTTTTCCTAACATTTTTCAAATTATTTTTGTTTTATAAAATGAAATCAGGAAATGTCAAAAAAATAAAAACAGCAATTTTATCTACTTTTTTACAACTCATATCTATTTTTGTAATGGTAATGCCTTGGTCAGACTTAAATAGTAGCCCTAATAATAGGTATCATTCATCTTTTTCCCAACTGTAATGGGATTTATTTTAATATTTAATTATTAAATATATTTGCTATATTCTTTACCTTATGAAGTATGCGCCCCTGGTAGTCCTAGTATACAAAGAGTTTTTCTCATAAATAGATGCTTCTGTTGAAATGATTATCTAATGATTAATTCATTATTATGGAAAATTACATTGGTAGATTTTTCATAATCAAATTTCTTTTCTGAGATACACCCTGTTTGATCATGGTCTATTATTTCTACTGAGTGCTACTTCAGTAAAGTTTCCACCAGACCTACACCTCGCCTCCAGGCTGGGCTGCAGGTTGCATCCTCTTTCTCTGCGCACCCACAGAGCCTGTCTTTCCTAATACCCCTCTGGTTTTATACCTTCCATCTGGGATTATAATTACACATTACCCTTGGTGGAATATACAATAATTGAAAAGGTTTTATCTTCTTCTTAATTGTATCCTCAGTGCCCAGATATGGCCTGGCTTAAAACAAGCCTTTCAAAACTATGTCTGTTTGTGTGAAAGTGCTTACCACTCACCCAACAAGGATTGGCACCAGGTCTCCATCCCTACTTTAACTTCATGGGCAGAGCCCTGGCCTGCTGGCCCTGAGTATCATCCAGATAAGAGCTGTTAGTGTTCCCCGGAGCCCTCTGTTCATTGATGCAGAGAAAGGAAACTGCAGACAGAATGATTGGCATGAAGGGAGGTTGAGGCTCAATCAGGCATGGCAACCCTTGCCCATCTTTACTGATTATCTTATATACTCTAAAACATTCAGTAAGAATTCAATACAGTTGAAAAGAAGTGAAGTAAGATCAGGAAACTGCCATTAACATTCCAATTCAGTAGATTGCTGCTGAGCACATATATAATTGATCTTG
>CAUYQV010030271.1:0-18170 GCA_963574575.1 Galagoides demidoff | reverse complement strand
TGCAACCAAAAAAAAATGGCCGGGCGTTGTGGCGGGCGCCATTGGTCCCAGCTACTTGGGAGGCAGAGGCAGGAGACTGGCTTGAGCCCAGGAGTTGGAGGTTGCTATGAGCTGTGATGCCATGGCACTCTACCCAGGGGGATAGCTTGAGGCTCCGTCTCAAAAAAAAAAAAAAAAACTTGCTTCCTGGGCAGCGCCTGTGGCTCTGCCGGTATATGGGGCGTCGGCCCCATATACCGAGAGTGGCGGGTTCAAACCCAGCCCCGGCTGAACTGCAACCCAAAAATAGCTAGACGTTGTTGCCGGCGCCTGTAGTCCCAGCTACTAGGGAGGCTGAGGCAAGAGAATCGCTTAAGCCCAGGAGTTGAAGGTTGCAGTGAGCTGTGTGACACCGGGGCACTCTACCAAGGATAACAAAGTGAGACTCTGTCTCTACAAAAAAAAACAAAACAAAACAAAACAAACTTGTTTCCTGCCTTGACAAAACACCTTCATAAAGACCTGGTCAAGAGTAGTACCTGTGGCTCGGTGGGTGCCAGCCCCATATACCAAGGGTGGTGGGTTTGAGCCCAGCCCTCGCCAAACTGCAGCAAAAAAATAGCCAGGTGTTGTGGCCGGCTGCTCCGGAGGCTCAGGTGGGGGAATCACCTAAGCCCAGGAGCTGGAGGTTGCTGTGAGCTGTGACACCACAGCATTCTGCTGAGGGAGATAAGGTGAGACTCTGTCTCAAAACAACAACAACAAAAACCTGGTCAACACAAGTTTGAAGTTCCAGTGAACTGTGATTGCACCACTGCACTCTAGCCTGGGTGAGAGTGAGATCCTCTTTTGAAAAAAAATCTAGGCTCAGCGCCTGTGGCTTAATCTGCTAAGGCGTCAGCCATGTACACCTAAGGTGGCGGGTTCGAATCCCCGGCCCAGGCCGGGCCCGCCAAACAACAATGATGGCTGCAACCAAAATATGGCCGGGTGTTGTTGCAGGGTCCTGTGGTCCCAGTGACTTGGGAGGTGGAGGCAGGAGACTCGCTTGAGCCCAGGAGTTGGAGATTGCTATGAGCTGTGATGCCATGGCACTCTGCCCAGGGGGATAGCTTGAGGCTCTGTCTCAAAAAAAAAAAAAAAAGAAAAAAAAATCTAGGCATCAGGTTCAAATTCAGAATTCCTGGACTTTTCAGACACTCTTTATAGGGTGAGTGCTCATGGAGAAAAGCCACCAGTCCCCTTCTCGTCTCATCCCTGAAGTTTCCAACATGTGTGTGGACATCTGGCTCTTGCTGACCCGGCAACTTGCCACCCCTTAGTTCTAGGGTGCAAGAGGCTGGTGCAGGGAATGGGTCTAGGAATTCTGTTTGGGTGGCAAAGTCCAGGGCCCAGTTACCTGAGCATGGATTACCATGGGAAGAATAGGCTCTGGACAGACATGTCTCCTTGTCTTCACCCATGAGGACTGGCATAAGACCTGAGGACAAAGCCCAGGGTATCACTTGACCTTAGACCATGTCCTTAACCAAAAGTCCTTTGCCCTGGGGTTCACATAGGGGTGGTGAGCACAGCTGGTTTCAGAGGAACCACTAACTACTAGGGAATTGAGGTACAGGATAGACCAGTCCTTGCTCCTACCTGCCTGAACCAGTGAGTGGACCAGCTTATCTAGAACTGGGGCTTTTCCTTAAGTATCTTGCTAGAGTTGGGGGATAGGGCAAACAATAAGCTCAAAAGCTATGGACCTGTGCTCCCCATGGTAGCTCCCAGAAAAGTGCTCTGTTCAGAGGGTGGGGTAAGTGGGGCCCTGGGAAAGCTGGGGTGTGAGAGCAGAGTCTTGGGCTACAATTGGGTTTCTGTTGTAGTTTCCCAAGTGGTCTTTGGGAACAATGACCTCTGAGGCTGGAGGATGTCATTTGCAGAATTACATGCATGCAACTGTAATGAGAAGGCTGGGATTGTCCCAGTTTTAAAGGTAGGGGACTTGGGCTGAGAAACCAGAACATCTGAAGTCACAGAAGCTCAGAACAAGGGTATACTGCCCCCCAGCCTCACCTAGCACATTGCCCCAGGTTTCACTGTTTACTGAGCCATGTGGAAAGGTACCAAGTAGCCTTGTTTGCCCTAAACTGTAATCGTGCAATTATTTAAAGTCACTAGATATGAGGTAAGCACAGCAATAAAGTTTTAATAGAATAGCTTTGGCCCAGGGAACAGCAGTTTCTAGATGTTTCAGGATGTGTTGTGAAACCCAAGCAGCTGGAGGAATTCTCTGGGCCCTTGGGATCCTTTTCTCTGACCACAAAGGGCTGGCCCGGGCCCACCCAGCCTCCAGCCCCAAGGCTCCCCAAGTAGTGAAGGTTCTCCGCAGCCACCACCTCAGGACGCAGGGCACTGCTGCTCCGAGGCTAGAGACAGCTCAGCGTCGAAGGGCCGTGGGGCAGGGATGAGGGCGCCAAGCCACCTCCTCAGAACTCAGGGCGCTGCTGCTTCGAGGCTAGATGCAGCTCTGCGTGGAAGGGCCCTTGGGCAGGAATGAGGGCGCCAGAAGAGAGGAGCCGGGAATCTTTTTACTGGAGGACAAGCTCCTAATTCGGCTGAGCAGGGGCGGGGCGTCCGCGCTTCCGCTGGTGTCCCTGTGCCCGGGGCCCGACCAAACCGAGGTGAAGAAAACCCTGCGCCCCTCCCCCCCGGGCGAAGAGCGAGCCGAGCTCTTCCCTGCACCTCTGCGATCCGCTGCCTCGACCCCCACCCCCCAACCGCCTCCTAGTAAGGTCCCCTCCAGAACAGGTCAGTACCCATCCGGAATCAGGGAGGGCGTGGTTTCTGCGTCCCCCACCCCGCACTGGGAGGGTACCCGATCCCAGCTCACGCCCGCTGACCTTGGGCCGGGCGCCCCTCACTTGGCGCTCCCGCGGCGAGCGGCTCCCCCGCCGTGCCCGCGCCCGAGCAGTGGCCGCGGGGTGTTTGTGTGTGGGGGACGTTCGCGCACGCGCACCTCAGCCCCGCACCCCCTGCACCCGCCGCCAAAGCTTGACGTCCGGACGCAGGCCAATCCCGAGGACGCCCGGGGCGGGGAGCACGGGAGAACCCGGACTCCAGGGCCCCAGCAGCACCACGGACAGAGCCGGGGCGGGGCCTAGGGCGCCGCAGCGCGCACGCGCACTCGGCCGGTGGGCTGCAGGCAACTAGGGCGCCGGGTCGCCGAGCAGAAGTGGATACAGGCACTAGGGAGTGCCCGGAGAGCGGAGGGAGCGGAGGGAGCGGAGGGGGCGGAGGGAGCGGCGGGATACCTCGGGAGCGGACGGGGACGCTGGGGTCCTGCCGCTTCCCGCTCCTCCCCCGCCGTGGCTTAGGGAGGCTGAGCCGACAGAAGCAATGGGGCCAGGTCCATAGTGAGGGCGATGCGGTGGCCTTGCCAATGTACGTGCGAGGGCAGCGTGGACGCGCCGGGCCCATACTCGAAGCAGGCGCTCAGCTCAAAGGCCAACGCGGAGCGCACCAGGCCCACGCCACCCGCGCGCTCCGGCGCCGGATGGTACAGGCGTCCATTTGCGGCCAGGGGCAGCAGGCGCGCCGGCTCGAAGGGCACCGCCAGGGCCTCGCCGCCGCCGCAGTAAGAGAGACGCGGACACCCGCTGCCCACGGCCAGCAAGTGCGTGAAGACCACGGGCCGGTCCTCACAGCGCAGGAAGTTGCGCTCCCTCCCACAGGGCGAGAGGAAGGGGAAGGAGGTCTCGTAGCGCCCGCTGTGGTTGGGTCTCAGGCGGGAGAAGAAGGTGACCAGGAACTGCAGGTCTGGGGAGTGAAGGGTGGGCTGCTCACAATGCCGGATACCCCAGGCTTCTGGATGCTGGACTGCACTAGGGGCTAGCGTCCAGGTTGAAGAATCACCTGGCCTCACTTAGCCGGGCTTCTGGAGGATGCAGAGCCCGCCCAGGGTAAAGGAAAGAACGGGGGGAGGAGGGCGGCAGTACCTTTGAAACAGGTGATGAAATTCTTCATTTTGGCATCATCCAGGAAAAGCTGCAGACAGAAGGGCAGGTCGGGGCGGGAAAGCTCTGCCTGTCCTAGGTTCCAGCCCGTGTTTGTTTTCCTTGCGTATCCACACATTGTGTGCGGAGGGGCATGGAAAACAAGCCTAGGGCCCTGCCGACTCTCCTGCGTCTACCTGCACTCCGGCATGCGGTTCCTGACGCACAGGTTCCCTGGGCTAAGTGAGACTTTCCTGCACTTTCTACCACCTTTCAAGTTTCTAATCAGTTACGTTGCTACCTCAGTGGCCACCTCAGCGGAGGCAGCCTGGCCTGCTTCCCACGGCAGGACTCCCTAAGCAGGTGGGGCAGTAGCGCCACCAGGCGGGCCCGGAACTGCAGGGCGCCAGGGGGACGTGGCCGTGCGGGAGGCAGTCCACTGGGGCCGGCCAGCCCAGACAGCTCCTCTCTCCTCGGCGTCCAGCTCGGCCCAGAGGGATCCCATCTTCTTGCTGGCTCCGCCCCACAATGGGGGCCCCACCCCCGCCCCGCCAACCTTCCCCAGCACTCTCCTCACCGTGGCCCCAGGCTGGCCTACCTGGCCCTGATGGTCCACGTAGTAAAAGTACTCGCGTGTACGGGCCTCGGCGCTCTGGCCCTGCGTGTAAGAGACGCCCCCGTCCCCGCCGTAGGCCCGGGTTCCCCACGACCGTACCAAGGCCAAAGTCTGCGACCGAAGCACCCGGCACTGCGCCCACATTCTTCCAGCGCGCCGGAAGCGGCCAGCAGTTCTTGCCGGGAGTGGTGTGGCGTGAGCACACACCCTCGGGGGCCGCAACCTCGCGCTCAGCGTTCCGGAGCTTCATCCCACCCCCAGAGGCTTGGAGCCCCGCTGCTTAGAAGGCTCCTGGCCTCCGCCCGCCCGCGCCCAAAAACGGAAGCGGGGCCCGGCCGAAGTGTCCACGTGTACTTTATTCACACCAAATCGCCTCTCGGGTCCGCGCGTAGGGGACTGAGGCAGCTGTTCCCCCAGGGGACATCGAGCCTCGGCAGGGCTGGGTTTTTTTGTTTTTAATAATAAATAAAAACTCAACTCTAAAAATATATATGTATAAAAACTGGGGAGAAATTAAGTTTTACAACAATTGGAACTCAAACTTCCAAAATGGAAAATGTACAAACTAAGGACCTGGGTGTCCCCTGCAGCTGGGCCAGGAGGGCTAGGACTCTTTCCCTCACGTCCGCGCAGGTCTGGGTGGGGATGGGGAGGGCTTGGTTTTTGGTCAGAAGCCAAGAAAGATTAGAGAAGAAAAGAAGGAATGATACCAACTTGCTCTGCGCAGAGGACGGCTCAGACATAAATAGCATTTGGGTTAAAACTATGTCATTAGCAAATTTAGTTCTTATATCTTTTGTTCTATTTATATCTCTATACACTGATGGTCTGGGGTGGGGGATAGATTCTGGATTTACAGTTACACCAAGAAAAAATACTCTTACCCCTTCCCCACCCTGCTGCAAGAGTGTCTGCCCAGCCAGGCCCCCACCCCAGAGAACTTTGGTTTGGGGGCCATCCCCACCCACAGACAGCCTGCCATGCTCTAGGCCAGCTAGGTCCTGTTCTGGTGGTGGATAAGCCAGTGACCTACAGCCCCTGGACTCCTGTGCAGTCACCAGCAGGCAGAGGAGGTGGGAAGACAGGAGGGGCTGCTCCTTTAGGAGCCTGCAGGGGCAGGGCAGAGCTGCAGGCCAGGATGCCAAAGGGACAAGGAAGGACAGAGTGAGACAGCTGGGGAGGGCCCAGGCCAGTGCCAGGCTGAGTGCAGGAGGCCCAGTGAGGCAGCCAGCCCAAGGGAGGGTGGCCTGTGCTCTGGGGCTGGTCTGGGAGGGGCAGTGTTGCTGGGCTCCTTGAAACAGAAGGCACTTTCTTGGGGCTGACTGGTGGCCAGTGGTGGGTGAGGCAATGCCCACAGGAACTGGCCATGAGGTGGGGAGCCAGAGATGGCGTTCCGACAGCTCCTGTGCCCTGGCTGCACCCTCAGACCAGGAAGGAGATTGTGTGGAGCGCCTGGGGCAAAGGGCCTGGGTGGGGTAAGAACAAGGGATTCCATGGCTGGGGTATGGATCTGGCCCCCTTTGCTCAGAGAGGCAAGTGCAGGATTTTGTCAGGGTGGGTGGCAGTGACCTGGGTGGGTACAGGGTGAAGACTGGCATGCTACCTCCCCATTGGGACACTCCCCTCCCCCTCCACGCCTAGGTGCACTGAGCTCTGCTCTGCCCCAGCCTGTTGGTCCCTGGTGCCCTTGTGCTACAGCACGCCCTCCATGAAGCTGGTATCCAGATGCTGAATGAGCACGCGCAGGAAGGACATCTCCTTGCGGGTGTTCTCGAAGATGACTCGTGGGTCATCGGATTGGCAGCGCAGGCAGTTGGGTGCCATCACCATGGCCAGGTTGCTGACGTCCATCTTAGTGATGGCCACGTTGGCAGGCTGCATGAACACCTGCACAGAGCAGAGGGTGGGTGGGGGCAGGGGGGCGGGGAGGGGCCGGCCTGGGCAGGTCCCTGGGGCCTACCTGGAGGAAGCGGATGAGGTAGCAGAGCACCATGCGGTTGATGCGAGGCAGAGCGTGCACCACAGCCACCGCAGCCTCGGGGCTATCGCAGTGCGTGATGCACTGCTCGTAGAACTCATGTGGGATCAGGGGCTCCTCCAGCTCGCGATACCAGAGCTTCAGCAGTGACGCTGGGGACACAGTGCAAGGCTAAGTGAGCCTGCTCTAGGCAGGTTCCCCTAGGCCAAGTGAGGTTCAATGGGTGACATGCATTGAGGGGCAATGTGACTGCCTCACTGGGTGGCCATATCTGGAAATGTTCCACCTAACCAAGGTCTCTCAGGTCCTAAAGGCCTGGACTCCATTCTGGAAGCTTGGGGGGATGCTGCGGCTGCTGTGAGGAGGGATTGGTGGGACAGCAAACAGGGCTGGTGGGGCTTGGCTGCACAGGCTGTTAACTTGGGCTACTGCAAGACACCTGGGAGCGTGTCCAATAGGCAAGATGCCAGTGTGCACAGAGGGAGGCTGTGGGTGACACCAAGAAAGGAGAGTGGCGGTTTATCCTATAGGCTGTGGCCCAGAGGCCCAGAGGAACCCTTGAGACCCCACTGCCCAAGCCAGTCCTGCCCTGCTACTGGGTGTGTTAAGGGCTCACCAGGGACATGGGGGTCCTCCAGGCCTGTCGGTACCTTCCACTGGTCCACCTGCAGCTTCAGAGCATTCACTTCATCAATGTCCCCTGGGACCCTGCAGAGCACAGTAGGGCAAGGCTGGAGGAGCTCAGCTTGCCCCAGGCTTCATGCCTCAGCATGACACTTCTCTCCTATTGGCCCCTGCTAATTGGTGGAGAGGAGTGTCTCTACCCCTTGTGGCTCTGGGTGGCCTCGGTCCCAACAGGGGTGGGTGGTGTTGCTTAGGGCCCCTGTGCCCTCTTCTGTGGGGAATCTCTCCCAATGGAGATTCCTGGATCCTCTGCAGGGCCACGGGGACCAAACCCACCAGCCTCAGCTTCCCAGACGTCTTTCTGGGGCTGACAGGTGGATCAGGACAGCAGGGGACTGCAGTTTTGTGCCCTCCCCAAAGGGCAGGGCTGCCTGACCCCTGCTCAGGGTGAGGACACTGAGCTGCCCGGCTGTAGGCCCTGCTCTGCCAGTTGCACATCCTCTCTCAGGGTTGCGTCTCAGGCACAGCCCCAGCCTGGAGTCCAAACACCCACCAGACTCTGGGGGCCATTTCTGCAGGGCACTGTTCCTGGCAAGCTGTGCTGCTGTTCCCAGAGAAGACTCAGCTGACTTTTCTCCTTCTCCTAAGTACAAGGTCTGCTGGCCTCTCCTGGACCACACAGCCCTCAGGGTCACCTTCCCACAGCAGCCCTGCCCTTCCAACTGCTCTGAGGTTTAATGGCCCTTGCCTGCTGGAGACCCATGGTGGACACACGGCTGTGGCCCCCACACCCAGGGCCCAGGGCTGCTGTGGCACCTGAAGATGCCCTCCGTCTGGTCGCCATTGAGCGCCAGGACCTCCTCAGAGAGCCGTGTCTGCACCCAGGGCAGCTGTCGGTCGGGGTAGCGCTCCTTCTGCATGCTCATGACCTCTTGCAGCCCACTGCCGAACATGGACGGGCTGAACACGGCGTTCTTGGCATGGCGGATCTCCTCCACATTGGGCTTCTTCAACCCCTGTGAAGACAGCCCATTCTCCCATCCTGGTCTGGCTTGGTCTCCCTGCTCTCCCAACCTCTCCCGGGCCACCCCTGGCCCAAGGGCTCTCTCCTCACTTCCCTATACACCTCAGGCTCTGCCCAGCTCAGGTTGCGGCAGCCCTTGTGCCCTGTCTCCAGTTATTAAGGGCCTCCTGTTACTCCCCCTGACCAGCACCAGGGAGCCATGCAGGAAAGGGAAGGGCATCTGGGCTGGCAGGGGCTACAGCAAGTCAGGCTAGCCGGTCTGGGAGAAGCTTCTGGAAGTCTATGGCAGGGCTGAAAGCCCCTTTAAGGGGTCAGAGTATGGAGAGGAGCCCAACAGAGGGAGGAGGAAGAGGAGGAAGCCAGGCGGACTTCCAGAGGGGTTGGGGTGTGGGGGTTGCGGAAGTTCCACCCACCCTGAGGACAGGGGAGCATGGGCCCGAGCAGAGTTACAGCCTTGGTGCCCTTGGGAGAAGGGAAGACAGAGCTGGGGCAGTGGGTGCAGGATGGCTCAGGGCAGGGAAGATGGGCACCTGCAGGACCCAGGGTGCAGGGGGCACTGATGGTGCCTGGGGCCTAGTCCAAGGGTAGGTACTCTGGGGCTTGCTGAGCCTGGCAGGTGGTCTCCAGGGCCTGCACTGCAGCCAAGGATCGGCCTCCCAGGACCCAGGGCAGCCTCCAGAGAGGTGTAGGCGCTGTCAGGAAGGGCAGCCACGCAGCGGCTCCCTGGACCTCCCCACCCCACACTCCACATGGTGAGCCATGGCTGCCTCCCCTCTGCATCCTGCTGGCTCCCCAAAAGTGCTTGTACCTTCTTGGCCCCCGTCAGGGCCGCCTTCTGCAGCTTGTGATAACAGTACTTGGCATAGGTGCTTATGGCTACCCCTGGAAAAGAGCAAGTGCTGGTCAGCCTGGTGCAGACGTGGGGTACAGGGCCGAGAGAGAGGTGAGCAGAGGCAGCTCCTTCCAGGGTTCTTAGGGTCTGGGCTGGTAAGGTTCTGGTCAGCAGTGTGGGTCCCTACACCCTCTGATGATGTCTTTAAAGCAGGTGTTCTCAAACTACGGCCCACGGGACACATGCCCCCTACCTAAGACATTTATCTGCCCTGCCAGGTGTTTTTGCTGCTGTTGCCTGTCCTGCTTAGCAGCCAGACTCGTCCCAGGACCCGCTGTCCGGCCCTCCAACAGTCTGAGGGACAGTGAACTGACCCCCTGTTTAAAAAGTTTGAGGACCCCTGCTTTAAAGCACAGCCCAAGGGCCACTTCCCACCTCCAGAGGGACCCAGCCCCAGGGAATAATGCTCTATCACCCTACCCACCCCTGCCATGGCCCCCAGGAAGGGCATGCTGGAACATTTCTTCTGTATAAGGAGTCACAGGCAGGACAGGGCAGGCTGTGGGCCCAGGGGGACCCTAGAGAAGGGTCATTTCCACAGGCCCAATAGGCCTGGAAGCAACAAGGGTGGGTCCCTGAGCTGACTGGCCTGGGTCCTCTGAGCACTGCAGGGAAGAGGGACCCAGTCTTCCTTGGGCTTTTAAAGCTTAGCCCGGCACTGGATACCAGGTGAGTGTTCCAGAGGGTGGGAACAGTGTTACCTGAGCAGTGTCTGTGGGCAAGGTAATAGTGTGTGGGTCTGGGATGGGCCTGGCATCTTATGGCCCAGGCAAAGAAGGGCTGAGGTGAGGCCATGCCACAAGGAGCTGGCCTAGGCCAGAGGTGCCACCAGTGGACAGGACCCTGCACTGCAGGGCTCAGGACCAACACCTCCTCTGGGTCTGCCAACTGCCAGGCTGAGGGGGCCTCTGGGTCAGAATTGTAATCTGTTTTGAAAAGGAAGGAGCTTCCCGTAGACATGGGGGTGTCCTTTGACTCCAGTTTCAAAAACACATGAAAATGTTTTCAACCATTTCTAATCACCATAAAGTAGTTGTATCACTATTAACTGTTAAGGGAATTCTATTTTAGAAATGACCAAAATAAATGTTTTTTACAAATGTTTAAGTCCTGGAACACTTATCTCAGGTCCCTGCCACCCCCAGGCCTTGCTCCCACTCTCAGCCTGCAGGTGACACAGTGTGTGCAGCCTCTAGAACCTTCCAACAGAGGCTCTGAGACCCATTTTGATCTGTGAGAATGGGTGGTGCTTAAAATAGGGCCCAGAAACTCTACCCTCAGAGCCTGCAGCAGGTGAAGCGGGAGTAAGCTTCGTGGACAGCAGGTGGCAGAAGCCCAGGCCTGCAGCTTACTGGTCAAGACACCTGATTACTGTCCTTGAGGGAGGACTAGGGGCCCCTGGTGGAACAAATATCCAGGCCTTCAGCCTAAGCCTGCCTGGGACCAGGATAGCTCTGCACAGGCTGTGGTCTGGAACATCCTGGGTCCCCACCCCAAAGCTGGTGACAATGGAAACATCAAACTGTCTGTGCCCCTGTTTCCTCTTTTTTTTTTTTTTTGAGACGGAGCCTCAAGCTATCCCCCTGGGTAGAGTGCCATGGCATCACAGCTCATAGCAACCTCCAATTCCTGGGCTCAAGCGAGTCTCCTGCCTCCGCCTCCCAAGTAGCTGGGACCACAGGAGCCTGCCACAACGCCCGGCCATTTTTTGGTTGCAGCCATCATTGTTGTTTGGCGGGCCCAGGCTGGGGATTCGAACCCGCCACCTTAGGTGTATGTGGCTGGCGCCTTAGCCGATTGAGCCACAGGCGCCGAGCCACCCCTGTTTCCTCTTGCAGGATGGGGACACCACCTGTTTCAAGGGTGACTGGAAAGGGGCTACGCCTAGAGCCTGGTATCAGCAGGTGGTCAGCACTGAGGTGGACACAGCAGCCCAGGTCTGGGGGGGCTGCACTGACTGCTGCTGGTGCTGCCCTGATAAAGGGGCCAGGCACCAAGAGGCAGCTGCTGAGACCCACAGCCAGCCCAGGAAGACCCTCACCCTATGGGGTGCTCTGCTCAAAGTCCACTGCCTTGACTGGCCTCATCCACCTGGCTGTAGTGAAGGCCACTTTTATAGGGGGTGTATGTGGCTGCCCACATAGGGAACACCAGAAGCAGTTCTCCTGGGCCAGGTCACAGGCCTCAAGGCTGCTGGGTCCAGGGCAGGTCCTGCTCCCTAGCCCACCTGGCTACAAAAGGACTCACGGCCAGTATCTGTGTAGCTTCCAGGTAGCCAGTGGCTGGGTCAGGCAGAGCTCTGAGTCCCTCCCACTCAGCCCAACACGGTGGCCTCTGTTTTCCCAGGGCCCTGGGTGAGGCTGGCTGGGCCAGGGGGCAGCCCCTGCACAGACCTGCTGAGGGCAGCCTTGGAAGCCCCAGGATGAGGATAAGTCCCCCGTCTCCCAGATGCTAGCTAACATTAACAATAGGGGCTTGCATCCTACTACTGGCCCCAGAGTTTGCCTTAAGCAGGTCTCACCTACAGAAAGCTTTCTGGCCTTGTGCTGAGGCCCCGTGGGCCACATGTGGTCGGAGAGGGCTTCCCAGAGTGCAACAGAAAAGGTGGCAGGGCTTCCCAACAACTGAGAAGCCTGAGCCAGCCCCAGAGGCCCTTCTCTGCAGACAGAGCAGTCCTGGGTTAACAGAGTTTACTAGGCCTTCCTGGATCTCAACCATGCCCAGGGAAGGGCAGGGATAGGGTGGTTAACTGTGTGGGTGGGAGGATGCTGGTGGGGGAGGCCTGGAGACACATCAAGGAGAGGAGGCTCCTTGCTGACTTCTAAATGCCAGGACTGGCTCCCATAGCCTGGAACAGGGTGGACTGGAGGGCGGCCCTGGTAGGCCCTACCCAACCAAGAACCTTGAAAGTAGTCTGGAGACTATTCTGGGCACCACCATGGTGTGGCCTCTCCAGCTGGCTCAGGTGACCCCAGACCTGAGGTTAGTGGCCCCAACCCTCAGCCCAGAAGAGGTTAGAGAGAGAGGCCAGGTGGCCGCAGCTGGAAAGCAGAGCTGTGCAGGCAGCCGCAGGGCTGCAGGAGAGGCCCTACCATCCGGCTCTTCAACATAGGGCTTGGGTTTCTTTCTCAGTTTGGACTTCTTCTTACTGTTCCTTTCCAGGAGCTCTTTTATGTGCTGTGTCACTGGGGAGCAAAGAGAACCATGAGGACCACAGAAGACAAAGCCAAGGACAAGCGCCCACACAGTTCCCATGCCTGGCTGAGAGGCTCCTGGGCCAGTGGGATGACCCATTCAGCTGGGGGCCTGGGGGCTGTGTGAGAGCACAGAGGCTGGCGCCCATCATACCGAGGGCAGAAAGTACAGAAAGGGCTGTACCAGCTCCTGGCTCTGTGGCTGACTGGGGGGCTGGGAAGACAAGGAGGGGCTCAGCCTGCCCTTCTGCCAGCCCAGGAACCAGTAGACATGAAAGAACAAAGATGGCTGGCCCATGCTGGGCACTGCTGCTGCCAGGCTCTCCTTAGGAGTTTGGACGTGTCTCCTGCTCTACATAACATAACTTGTTGCTGTCGACCTTGATCACCTAGCTAAGGTCATGCCTTTCAGGTTTCTCCTTCTAGACAATTCTCTTTGTATGAAAGGTGTCGAGTATCTACATAAATTTTTTTTGAGACAGAATCTACTCTGTCATAGTTCACAGTAGTGCTGTCATAGCTCACAGCAACCACAAATTCCCAGGATGGGGACAACACCTGTCTCGAGGTGTTTAAGTGAGCCTCCTGCATCAGCCTCCCAAGTAGTTGGGACTATAGGCACCCACCATGGCACCTGCTAGTTTTTCTAGTTTTAGTAGAGACAGGGTCTCACTCTTGCTCAGGCTGGTCTCACACTCATGAGCTCAAGGAATCCTCCCTCCTCAGCCTGCCAGAGAGCTGAAATTACAGGTTAGCCACTGTGCCGGGCCTATATAATTTGTGATTCTTCTTTGTAGATGTGACGATTCCTATCTATCTAATCATTTACCTATATCAGTATGGACTTAAGATTATTTATTTTATGCTCTGGATTACAATCCAACATGACTATTTTCTCTCTCTTTTTTTTTTTTTTGAGACAGAGTCTCATTATGTCGCCCTCGGTAGAGAGCTGTAATGTCACAGCTCACAGCAACCTCAAACTCTTGGGCTCAAGTGATTCTCTTACCTCAGCCTCCCCAGTAGCTGGGACTATGGGCACCTACTACAACACCTGCTATTTTTGGTTGTAGATGTCATTGTTGTTTGGCAGGCCCGGGCTGGATTTGAACCTGCCAGCTCTGGTGTATGTGGCTAGCACCCTAGCCACTGAGCTACAGGTGCTGAGCCGACTCTATTTTCTTGTTCAAATTGTTCCAGCTCTAGCCATAAGGAGCTCTCCTCTAACCTCCAGCACTTCCTACTTTTGACCTACATTTTGCACCAGGCCTAGAATCAGCCAATGATTTGAGATCTCTAGAAACCAAGATCTGGGTGTTGGATGTGCTCACTGCTACTAGGGTATCATTTTCTGGGCTTTCCTAGCTGGCAGGCTAGGTCTTCTGTGTGCACAGACACAGCCACCTGCACCCAGGCTGTGTCAGCTGAGGGCTCACCCTGATGCCCTGACTCTGGCCCAGTCTATAACCGGCTCATTTTCTCACTCTCTTAACAATGTCTTCTGCAGATTTAATTTTGATGAAGTCCAGTTTTATCAATCACAATCTTAACCCAACTCAGAAAAACTAAGATTTTCAATGTTTTGTTCTATAAGATCTACAGTTTTAGGTTTTATAGTTTGGTTTATGATCAATCTTCACTTAATTTTTGTATATAGGTTGAAATTCATCTTTTTGCATTTGGATATCTAGTTCTTTCAACACATGTGCTTCACAGCCAGTCAGTTCTCCAAATTTGTTCTTTTTCAAAGGGGTTTAGCTATACTAGGTCTTTTATATTTTGTATGAATTTCAGAATCAGCCTCTCAATTCTAAAATTGAAAAAAACTTAACATTTTTATTAGGATTTAATCTATGGTTCAATTTGGCTAAAACTGACATCCTGAGAGTCTTCCCCTCCACCCTGCTAACAACTCGCATCTGAGGTGCCAGGCAGTGGCTGCTAAGCTTCCATTATACCCTCTTCTGACCCAAATGTGAGCTCCTCCCTATTCATGCTTAATGTTCAGCAAGGCTTTGTAGCTTTACCACAGAGGTCTCACAAATCTTTTGTTAGAGTATATTTTTAAATGCTACTTCAAATGGCATTTAAATAATAACAATTTCTAAGAGCTTGTTGCTAGCATATACAAATATGATTAACTTTTATCCTGCAATCTTGTAAACTCACTTACTAGTTCCAGCAGCACGTTTGTAGATTACACAGGATATTCAAGATAGAGTTGTGGTTTTCAATCCTCAGGTATGGACTGGTACCAGTCCAGTGGCCTGTTAGGAACTGGGCCCCACAGCAGGAGGTGAGCAGCAGGCGAAGCTTCATCTTTACTTACAGACGCTCCCCCTTGCTGGCATCATGGCCCCGACTCCATCTCCTGCCAGATCAGCAGCATCAGAGTCTCACAGGAGTGTGAACCCCACTGTAAACAACGCATGTGAGGGATCTGGGTTGTGCTCCTCTTGAGAATCTGATGCCTGATGATCTAAGGTGGGGCTGATGCAGTGATGCTAGTGCTGAGGAGTGGCTGCAAACACAGATTATCATTAGCAGGGAGGTCTGACTGCGCACAGACCATAATAAATCAACTCCTTGGCTTTGCGCCAGCCACATACACTGGGGGCTAGTGGGTTCAAACCTAGCCTAAGCCTGCTAAACAAAAATTACAACTACAACAAAAAAATAGCTGGACATTATGGTGGTGCCTGTATTCCCAGCTACTCCAGAGGCTGAGGCAAGAGAATTGCTTAAGCCCAAGAGTTTGAGGTTGCTGTGAGCTGTAACACCACAGCACTCTACTGAGGGTGACACAGTGAGACTCTGTCTCAAAAAAAAAAAGAAAAAGAAAAATGAACTCCTTTCAGACTCATATCAAAAGCAACCCCCGCACTCTGGTCCAAGGAAAAACCGTCTTCCATGAAATCAGTCCCTGGTGCCAGAAAGGCTGAGGACGGCCGGCATAGAGGATCAAGTTATCTGTGAATAAACACAAGTGTACACCTCGTTTCCAACGTGAATACCCTTAATTTTTTTCACGACTTACACACTAGCTAGGACTCCCAGGATGGCACTGGCATATGTGGTGAAACTGGAGACTCCTGCCTTATTGCTGATGCTGGGGGGAAGCCCTCACTCCATTCCTTACTGCTGGCTATACTGTGACTGTGGTAAAAATATGGGCATAAAATAATCACTTTCAAAGTACAGTTCAGTGGCCTCAACTACATTCATAATGTGTAACTGTCATCATTGTCTGCCTCCCAGGCCCTTGCATCTTCCCAAACAAAAATAAAGCAGTAGGGTGGCACCTGTGACTCAAGGAGTAGGGCACCAGCCCCACATACTGGGGGTGGTGGGTTCAAGCCCAGCCCTAGCCAAAAATGTAGAAAATTTTAAAAAGTTAAAAAAATAAAGCAGTAACTACTTGTTTCCACTCCCCGAAGCCCACCTTCTGCCTCTATGAATTCACCTCTTCTGATTAAGTGGAATCATACAGTATATGTCCCTTTATGTATGGGACAGCATGTTTTCAGACTTCACCCATGTTGTAGCATGTCAGAATTTCATTCTTTTCATGCCTGAATAATATTCTATTGTATGGATAGGCCACATGTTGTTAATATATTCACCTGTGATGGACACTGAGGTACATGTTTCTACCTTTTGGCTACTATGAACAGTACTTCTATAGAAACTTTTTTTTTTTTTTGAAACAGAGTCTTACTTTGTTGCCCTCACAACAACCTCAAATTCTCAGGCTTAAGCAATTCTCATGCCTCAGCCTCCCAAGTAGCTGGGACTACAGACACCCACCACAATGCTTGGCTATTTTTTGGGGGGCTTTTTTGCAGTTTTTGGCCGGGGCTGGGTTTGAACCTGTCACCCCCAGCATATGGGGCCGGTGCCTTACTCCTTTCAGCCACATGCACCGCCCAAAGCTCAGGTATTTTTATAGATAAGGTCTCCCTCTGGCTTAGGCAAACCATCTGCCTCAGCCTCCTAGAGTGCTAGGATTACAGGCGCCCACACCTATAGATACTCTTGTACAACTATCTGTTCCAGTATTTGCTTTCAATTCTTTTGTATACCACAGGTTTTACATATACCCTCTATCAAGGTGACATGGTTCCCTTCTATTCCCAATTTTTATCAAAAGTGGAATACTGACCACACTTGGTGGCATATGCCTATAGTTGCTGCTGTTCCAGAGGCCAAGGTGGGAGGATCTCACAAGCCCAGGAGTTTGAGTCCAGCCTGGGTAACATAGTAAGACCCTGTATCTTAAAAAAAGAAAAGAAAACAAAAAAGAATGTTCGATTTTGTCAAATGGTTTTTCTACACCTATTGAGAAGATACAGGTATCCTTTTTTTTTTTTTTTTTTTGAGACAGATTTCACTTATTAACCCTTGGTAGAATGCCATGAAGTCACAGCTCACAGCAACCTCCAACTCCTTGGGCTTAGGCAATTCTCTTGCCTCAGCCTCCCAAGTAGCTGGGACTACAGGCGCCTACTACAAGGCTGGGCTATTTTTTTGTTGCAGTTTGGCCGGGGCTGGGTTTGAACCCACCACCCTCAGTATATGGGGCCAGCACTCCACTCACTGAGCCACAGGCACCACCCACAGTTTTACTTTTTATTTTGTTAATATGGTGATTTACATTTTTTTTAAACATTATACTGAGCATTCATTCCTAGGATAAACTCCACTTAGTCAAGATACATTACCTGTTTTATATAGTGTTGGATTTATTTTACTAAAAGATTATTAGGAATTTCTGCATCCACACTCATGAGGGATACTTCCTTTTCTTTTTTTGTGAGATACAGTCTCACTGTGTTACCCTCGGTAGAGTGCTGTAGCATCACAGCTCACAGCAGCATCAAACCCTTTGGGCTTAAGTGATTCTCTTGCCTCAGCCTCCCAAGTAGCTGGGACTACAGGCGACTGCCAAAGCACCCAGCTATTTTGTAGAGGTGGGGTTTTGCTCTGGCTCAAGCTGGTCTTGAACCTCTGAGCTCAAGCAATCCACCTGCCTCAGCCTTCCAGAGTGCTGGGATTATAGGCATGAGCCACTGTACCTGGCCCTACTTCAATTTTCTTTTCTTTTTTTTTTTTTTTTTTGCAGTTTTTGGCTAGGGCCAGGTTTGAACCCACCACCTCTGGTATTTGGGGCTGGTGTCCTACTCCTTTGGGCCATGGGTGCTGCCCAAAGTTTAGTTCTTTTTTTTTGGCCTTGGTAGAGTGCCCTGACATCACAGCTCACAGCAACCTCAGACTCTTGGGCTTAAGCGATTCTCTTGCCTCAGCCTCCCAAGTAGCTGGGACTATAGGCGCCCGCCACAATGCCCAGCTGTTTTTTTTTTTTTTTTTTTTGGTTGTAGCTGTCATTGTTGTTTGGCAAGCCCAGGCTGGATTCGAACCTGTCAGCTCCGGTGTATGTGACTGGCGCCCTAGCCACTTGAGCCACAGGCACCGAGCCCCTACTTCAATTTTCTGAAAGGGATTATACACATCATAGCTCACAGCTCACACTCCTGGGCTTAAGTAACGTTCCTGCCTCAGCCTCCCAAGTAGCTGGGACCACAGGCACCCACCACAGCATATGGCTAGTTTTTTATTTTTAATAGAGGCGGGGTCTCACTCTTGCTCAGGCTGGTCTCCAACTCCTGAGCTCAAGGGATCCACCTGCCTCTGCCCCACCAGGGTGCTGGGATTACAGGCATGAACCACCATGCCCAGCCCCATTTTTTTTTTTTTTTTTTGAGATGGAGCCTCAAGCTATCCACCTGGGTAGAGTGCCATGGCATCACAGCTCACAGCAACCTCCAACTCCTGGGCTCAAGCGAGTCTCCTGCCTCCACCTCCCAAGTAGCTGGGACCACAGGCGCC
>CAUYQV010030270.1:0-34414 GCA_963574575.1 Galagoides demidoff | reverse complement strand
CTGGGACCACAGGCGTCCACCACAATGCCTGGCCATTTTTTGGTTGCAGCCATCATTGTTGTTTGGCGGGCCCGGGCTGGGGATTCGAACCCGCCACCTTAGGTGTATGTGGCTGGCACCTTAGCCGATTGAGCCACAGGCGCCAAGCCTGTTCCTTCTTATTTACTATCTTTTCCAAAGAAGCCAGGGACATTCTTGTCCTCTCCTCTCTCCATCACCTAGAATAACGCCTATCTGAGTGGTACTCAATGAACATCTGTTACTGAAAGGACAAGATTTAACATAAAATCTACCTCCTCCAAAAAGCTTTCTTATACTCTTCTAATTCATAGCTATATTTCTCTTGGAACATAAAGAACTCATGTAGCAACTCATACTGTGCTGCCTTTAATAACGAACACCAATGTCTTCTTCTTTGGTGACTGGCCCTGTGCTATTATTTAACCTTCCTTATGGACTAAGTTGGTTACCTACAGAGAACCTGCCAGGAACTAAGAAATGCAACAGGAATAAGACAGCCACGGTCTCTGCCATCACCAAGCTTAAAATCTTCAATGGTATCCAGCACATGACATCGTCTTTGCTAGGAACTCAGATGTTTTGTCGGTCAAACGATTAATTTAAAAGCTCTGATCAGTTTAGGGCATAAAGTGAAGATAACTCTAAACATCTTTAAATTAATGGAATATTATTATTAAGTAAATAAACGAGAGAGCATTATTTTACAGTATAACCGAATTGAAATAGTGCTGGCGTTTATACCTCTGTTTTTTGGATTTCTCCTTACGTTATCTCATATATTCCTCTTAAAAAAATGGTTCTAGGCTTGGCGCCTATGGCTCAAGTGGCTAAGGCGCCTGCCACATACACCTAAGGTGGAGGGTTCGAATCCAGCCCGGCCCGCCAAACAATGATGGCTGCAACCAAAAAAATAGCCGGGCGTTGTGGTGTGCACCTGTGGTCCCAGCTACTTGGGAGGCTGAGGCAGGAGACTCGCTTGAGCCCAGGAGTTGGAGGTTGCTGTGAGCTGTGATGCCACTGCACTCTACCCAGGGTGACAGCTTGAGGATCTGTCTCAAAAAAAAAAAAAATGGTTCTAATCTACCCCCACTAAAGTAGATTAGAACCATTTTTTAATACATGAAGAAACTAAGACTCAGAGTTGTTAAGCAACTTGCCCCATATCAGTCAGTCAGTGAATGACCTAGCAAGATTTGAAACTAGGATTTTTTGCAATACTCAAAAGTCTGTTTTTTTAAAATGGGTCCAACTCTGCCACCCAAGCTGGAGTGGCACCCTTACAGCTCACTAAAACCTACAGTCCTGGGCTCAAATGATCCTCCACCTCAGCCTCCCAAGTAACTGGGACTGTATGTGTGTGCTACCAGATCTGGGTAATTTTTAGATTTTTTCTAGACACGGGGTCTTACTATGCTGTTCAGGCTGGTTTTGAACTCCTGGCCTCAAGTGATCCTCTCATCTTGACCTGCCAAAGTGCTTGGATTGTAGGCACAAGCCACGGTGCCTGACCTTATTCTTAAAAAACACAGGAGGTTGCTTCAGTTCTGAAAATTCATCTTATGTTACATAACATGTGTCAGGTACCTCACGGAGTTGTTCCACCAGCTCTTTTTCTTCTCTCATCTGCTCCATTTTCCTCCGGATTGTAAACTGCGGGTCTATAGATTCCAAATTTCTCTGAGGTCTTAGAAACACTAGAACGGAAAGGGAAAATGGTATTATGTAGTGCCTGTACAAGTTGCCACATAGGGCTTATTCAATTAAAAATGAAACAGTATTTTTATGTATCCAAGATAATTCATTTGCCACTCAAAGGATCAAAAGAAATTCCAATTTCACAGGGAAAGCTTGATTCAAATACTCTAACAGAGATTGTATTTTAAATAATACTGGGTCATGTGGAATAACAAGCTGTATTTTTTGGTGATAATAAACTGAATTCAAGGAAGGGTTTGGGGCATTGCTGGGATCATTCTATGCCGATTCTCTGACAGATGCTCCGCCTTCCTCACCTTTCTACTTTTTTTCATGTTAAATTTTAATTTTTTCTTTTTTTGGGCCAGGGCCGGGTTTGAACCGTCACCTCCAGTATATGGAGCCAGTGCCCTATTCCTTTGAGCCACAGGCCTGTGATAAATTTTAATTTACACTCACAATCCTTTCATTAAGTTGAGATGCTTTCTTTCCAATAAAAAGACTCTAGAATTGTTTTACCTATTAAAAATAAGCACAAATTAATGTTTTTGTTGGCATAATTTTTTTCAAAAGCCTGGGTTAAGAACTAAGTGATGATAAGCAGGATTATATATTTGAGAGTGGAGTGGAAAAATTCTGCCTTCTTCCCTGTGATGACAGGGTATTGAAAAAGTCAGCTCTGGCTCAGTGTCCATAGCTCAGTGGTTAAGGTACCAGCCATGTACACCAGGACTGCTGGGTTTAAACTCAGCTAGGCCTGCTAAACAAACAAATAATAACAACAAAAATAGCTGGGGGTTGTTACAGGTGCCTGTAGTCCCAGCTACGTGGAAAGCTGAGGCAAGAGAATCGCTTGAGCCCAAGAGTTTGAGGTTGCTGTGAGCTATGATGCCACAGCACTCTACGGAGGGGTGACAAAATGAGGCTCTATCTTAAAAAATATATATATACTTCTTTTAGAAAGATTGGCAAGATTGGAGATGGCTTAAGGGATCACGGTTGGCTTCAGGTCCTTAAAAATTACAACCTCCAAGAATAGTAACTAATAGCACTACTCTCTCTAGAAGGAATTAAGAAAATGCATGCTTTTGACCTCTCAAGGCTGACATCTTTTAAAGATCAATCAAGAAGGTAAAAATATCCTGCATATGTGGAAGAGTGATTATAGCAGGGTTGAAATTAAATTTTTTATGATACAAAGCACAGGGCAGATTTAAACTTACATTTTTCTTCTTAAAAGATTTTTATCCTAGATCAGTGATTTTTAAGCAGTGTGAGAAGATCTTAGGTGGGCCACGAGAATTTGTACAGATCATTAATTAAATTATTTTCAGAAAAAGTTCAAAGCATAGTGAGTATACTTTTTTGATTAACATAATTTAAGTGTGCTGGGGAAGTTTAACTACAGGGTCAAGTGTGCCATGAGATAAAAAAGGTTGAAAAGCACTGTCCTAGACTATCAACTGACTCTGCATGCAGAGGGAACAAAAAGCTGAGCCCGGATCGGGGCAGGGATGGGGAGTCCTACAGGAAATTTTGAGCAGAAAACTCCAATTTTAGAAATCAATACCACATAGAAGGCTTCACTGGCATATTACAATTCCAGTAGTTTCAATCACTATAATTTAAACAATATCAACAAGAATATGCAACTTTTATTCTACTCTGAAAAACACTGCCTATTGGCCATGTTAGGAACTACTTAAGGATTAAAAATTTTTTAAATAAATATGGTTTATAAATATAATACTTGAGATAAAAGACTTGAGTCTATACTCTGTATAATCAAAAATCCTGCACTTGCCTAAGTATATAATTTTACTCTCAATTTGTACCTTTGAATATGCATTATACTTCTTATATCTTGGTATTTTCTTTCTGATCAGTTCTAAGATATTTGATTCAACATTCTGATGCTCTGTGAAGATGAGAAAGTTGACCCATCTTAATCATGGACTTACACACAGTTCATGAAGAAACAGATGATCTAACTACGGGCCTTTCACCTTCCAGAATCTCACAGTGGAGTCAGCCTGTGGCTTGGCACCTGTGATGGCAGCCATCGAAGAAAGTCACAGGCAAAAAGAGCCAAAGGCATGTCACAGAAGGGCTGTGGCCGAGTCCCACAAAACCCAAACCTCACAGGATGTGAGACCAATTGGTTAAAAAACAAAGCCATGGCCAGCAAAAGGAGGACAGAGTGGCCCCAGGCAGAAAGGAAAAGTTTGACAAATTAAGAAGCTTGGAAGAAACTGGAGAAACTGACAACATGTTAGCTATTTAAGCATAGCAACTGGAAGAAAAACATACAAAATGTAAAATCTAGAAAGAATTCATACCCTCAGAAGAAAAAGTCAACCAAATTTACCAAAAAAGTCAAGGAATGTGGGTCAAGTTGGGTAATATGCATGTGGGCCAGCAGGGGGCGTCTCAACATCGTTTAAACACGTCTAATGTTTTCTTTGGAGGGTTTATGTTCCTTTGCCTTTTTTTTTTTCTGGGGGTAATCTCATCTAATACAATGTGTTTAATATTTTCAATATGTTTTTACTGGCAGATTTCATTCTGAATATTAAACTATCAGGAAGTTAAATGACCTGTGAGCTTTTGTATGTACGCCTTATTAGAGCCCTGTGTGAGCTATCAGGCTAATGAAGTGGTGTCTGGGTTTTAATTTCCTGGCATCATTTTTCATTTTAAATTCCTGTGCGGCTTAAAAACACAACATGCACACTTGGGCATTTTTCCTATGAATGTTAAGCAATCAAAAAGTGTTAAAAAAAAAAAAAAAACTTGAACTGTGGCTTTTAAAGTGAACATTGCTGGAAATTGTGACCATATTACTACTAGTTTTCTAAACGCATTAATTACTATGACATGTATAAGCATTTAAAATAATCTCTGTAGGTTCATAATAAGCCTACCAAGCACATAAGTGGTTGATTATTTTGCTGGGTTTGTTACAGCAGAATTTTACTGGGGCCATGAGGTAGCTCTGATTATATTACTGCAAGTCTTTTTTTTCATTCAAGTCCTATTTAAATAATAAATCCAGTGACCAGTCTGGGTCAAGGCTTCGGGAAACTGATCTGTGATAGAATTATTCTGATTTCCCTTAATTTCATTTCACCAAATTTCAAGAACTCCCTTACTTAATTCAGGGTGAAGTTTAGCTTGAGGATATAAGATAGCATTAAGGAGTGCTCACTGTGAGCACCTGTTTTTCAAATCATACTACCCATGACTGTTGAGGTGCAAATAAGAAGGAAAAAAAGTGTCAAGAAAACCCAGTGAGGCCAGGCGAGGTGGCCCATGTCTTCAATCCCAGCGCTCTGGAAGAGCAAGACCTGGTGGATTGATTGAGCTCAGGAGTTCTAGGCCAGCCTGAGCAAAAAGAGTGAGACTCCCCCTCTCTAAATCTAGCCAAGCATTGAAGCAGGTGCCTGTAGTCCCAACTGCTTTGGAGGCTGATGCAAGAGAATTGCTTGAGCCCAGGAGTTTGAGGTTGCTGTGAGCTATTACACCACAGCACACTACCAAGGGTGACAAAGAGAGTCAAGGTGTCTCAAAAAAAAGAACAGAGTGGTTGTATGTCTGTGTATAAAGGAAGAGACAAAGAGATAGGTGATTTAAGATGAAGGGAAAACATTAGTCCTGCTTAAACTTAGTTTATTTATTAAATGTCAAATAAGATTTAAAGAATGGAAATGATTTACTGGTATATGTAATTTATTTAGCTGAAGAGGTAAGCACAGTCTCTGCAGGGAATGCTGTGTATGTTTATGCAGGATATTTGATTCATCTTTGTAGGTAACAAGTCAAATTCTACTGATTTTTCCATTCCCTCTACATTTTTTTCACTCTCAACCCCATTCTCCTCTGTAAGTTGAAAGTCATTTCTGTCTCCTGTGAACATACAAAATTGTTTCTCTGTGTCTCTTCTGGGGCACACACCACTTTCTGTACAGTGCTATTTCTCTCCATTGGAGATGGCTAGGAGTTTATGTCTGTGTCCAGCTTATACTCCCTATCCATGCTCCAGAAAGTGGTGAGTTGGCCAAGATGAGTTTGCTGAATGAACAAGTGAAACAAGTGTTTCAAAGATCAGTCTATTTGGAGAGTATCTTGAAGAGATTATCCTCGCCTAATAATCAGTGGTCTGAATTTTTCCTCTCATGAAAAATCTCCTAACCTCAGTTTCCAGGTCCGAAGGCATTAGACTTTGAAATAAAAGTTGCATGAAAGCAGAGACTTTGGCTGTCTTTTTCAGAACTGCATCCACCCTAACATATAATGGGCACCTCTCAGATTTGTAAAGATGGGTACAAGAAATCATTTCTCCAGTTGTAAGAACAGAACAGCTTTCAGTTAAGCAAAGAAGGAAAGCCCAATGCTCTAAAAATTGCCCCAAATGTACTTTATCATTTAAATTATTGCATGAAATGCACTCTTTATATAAGAGATGTCAGTCTATGTGGGTTATTAACCTTCATTACCTAAATTTAACTCAATGAGAGATTTCTTCTCTGTAGAAATATGAGGTTTGGAAATTTGGCTCTTGATTTTTCCTTAAGAGTTAAGGATCCCAACAGGGGACGATGTTAGAGATAAACAGAGTCAAGAGCAGCAATATGGTAGCTTTGAAAAAATATCATAAGCATTAGATTAAAAAAAAAAAAATATATATATATATATATATACACACCAGTGCTTACATTCAATAATACACCAAATAAATGAGCATCTCTGAGCGTGGTGTCTAAGCATCTGTGGTTTTAAAAATACATGATTGATTCTAATATGGAACCTGAGTTGAGAAGCACTGAAAAGCTTCTCACAACTTCAGTTTCCTCATTAGTGTTGCGGGGGGAAATAACTCCTATAGTGCTACGGTATTGTAAAAAATCAGGGAAAATGTCTGTACACTGTTAAGATGGATACGCCCCTTCACTCTGCTGATAATTTAAAGAGCAATTTTCAATAAGTTAGCACCTATTAATTCATTACAAACGGACAAGCAAAAATGATCCAAAAGAAGACAGGAAGGGTTTTTAACTTTCAAGTGGAGGGGGAAAGAAAAGATTCAGGCAGAGGACACAAGAGTGAGAGGGGAGGAGCAGAAGTTAAGTTCTCAGGTTGAGAGCCAACCGAGCTGCCCCACCCAGGTCCAGGCGTGGGGAGACCTACAGACAAACTGGGACATCCTCCCCCATCCGTCTCAGAACGTTGGGGACTGTGGGAATTCCAACCCCTCAGCACCTTCCAGACATCTTTAAACTTTGCCATCTTTAAACTTCTCTTTGAAGAATAAGTTTTAGAGAACATGGAGAATTTAAAATGTTACTTTAAATTGGAATCAAAAAATTGAAGGAATTGAAATAAAAGATCAATCTTTATAGAAAGCAAGGCAGTGAGCAAGGTATAAAAGTTACATCTTTACCAAAAATCGCAACTGAAATGTACACAGGAAAGTAGAATTGCATCAGGTTAGGCTGAGTTGGTAACAGGATGATGTTTATTTACACAGGTTATTTGCAAAAGTAGCTGCAGATCTTGAATAATGGAGAAAATATGAGGAAACAAGACTGACGTCATCATCAGCTTTGAAATGCCAAGAGAAGCCACTGAATCAGCTCTTCCACTGCAGAGGAACTGGTAAGAACGGCATAAAAGGTAGACACTAGCTGGCAGACCTGCAGACTCACAGTCACACAGCACAGCTTCTTTAAGTTAAAAAAATGTAACAAAGAGAATGAAGAGGGACATAAAAGATCAGATCTGGGCTGTGCACAAGTATTTGTAACAGTTTCTGCACAGACAGAACGTTTTCTGCTGCCCAGGGAGATCACATACAAATTGCAAACAGACAATGACAACTCGCCATCGTCTGACACGACTGAGTCGCCACGTGCACAGAGGAAGCAATCCCTTTATTATTCCTGTGATGAGGCAGAACAGCTGCGTGAGAATCCCTGGGATTTTCACTAAGAGAAAAACTACCCAATAATTAGTGCAAGGTTATTCTATTTTTAGAAAGACTTTCACAATGATTTTTATCTATAGAAATATAGAATTTTTAATGAAAGGAAGACAGCCAGGGTTAACACTTTCTCACATAGTGCCCTCCATAAACATCTGTAGAACGAATGTAGATACCGTAGAGATGGTGTAAGAGTTTGGGAGCCTCGGCTTGGCACCTGTAGCTCAGCAGCTAGGGCACCAACCACATATACCAGAGGTCTGAATCCAGCCCGGCCCTGCCAAACAATGACAACTGCAACGAAAAAATAATAATAAATAGCTGGGCATTGTGGTGGTTGCCTGTAGTCCCAGCTACTTGGGAGGCTGAGGCAAGAGAATGGCTTAAGCCCAAGAGTTAGAGGTTGCTGTGAGCTGTGATACCACAGCACTGTACCGAGGGCGACATAGTGAGACTGTCTCAAAAAGAAATAAGAGTTGGGAGCCTCAGCTGCACCTCTACCCCTCAAGGTGACCCAGGCAGCTCACCTCACCTTTCTGGGTTTTGTCAGTTCATCTATAAGGATACAAATTCTGCTGGTATATATCTAATTTTTTCCCAACTTAGAAAAAGTCCTCTGGCTGGGCACAGTGGCTCAAGCCTATCATCCCAGCTGCGAGGAAGGCTGGGGCAAGAGGATCACTTGAGCCCAGGAGTTTGAGGTTGAGGTTGCTTATGAACTATGACACCACAGAACTCTACCCAGGGCAAAGGGTGAGACTCTCCAAAAACAAAAAAAAAAGACAAAGGAAAAAAGTCCTTTGGTTTCAGATACCATTCCTAAGGAAATACCAAACCACACATAAATCTTTCATTCTAAGCCTTATTTCCCTTAAACAACATCAGACCTATAAATAGCTATGCCTTCTGAAAAACAAAACTACCTCCCCTCCTTTCTCTTTTTTTAAACATTTGAAGCAAAGAAAGTTTATCAAGAAAGTTTCCATTTAGCCCTCTTCAACCTCCAGAATTTAAAACAGGGCAGTAGAAGGGCCTTCTGTTTCCTGATCATTGTTTTTTACTTATACTTATTTTCAGTGTAAAAATTTAGAAATCTATGAAATATTAAAATTACTTTTATAACTAACCTGCCAAAGTATACATTATCCTTCCTCATAATGAAAGGGTAAAAGAATTTTTAGTTGGATTTTCGCTAAAAATCACAGCCAGTATTTAAATATACATTTTCTAAATCTTATCTATAATAAGGATAAAAAGATAAGTATTATCAGAAAACATCTTTTCCCGTTGAGTTTGCCTTGTGGGAATCCTTCCCATCTAATGTCCCTGTAAGTCACACATTCTGCTCCATTTAACATGACCATGGTCACTTTGTATTTCAAAGTAAAATGTTAAAAATCTGAACTAGCATCAGTCTAGAATGGAGATTAAAACTTATGTGGTATGTACACCTAGCTAAAAATATTTCCTTCATTTGCATCTCTTAGGCTCTTGAACATATCTAATGGTACAACACTAAAAGATATCTACAGTAACCCCAGTTGAGTGTTCCCAATTTTTTATTTCTGCATTTGATTCTCAGGCTAAGTGACTATTCATGAATATTAAATAGAGCAACTCACACTCAAGGTGCCAAAAATCAAAACATGCCAATCATTTGAGGAAAAAAAGAAGGCAAATGATTTCTCTTCACCTTTAGAAATGTTTCAACATTAACATTTTCAGTGCAACACTCTAGGGTCAGCAGAAGTACATTTTAATTACCTTAAAACTCTCCTATGGTAAACATAAACGACACAAGATCAGACTCTAACAGCATTCAGTTCAGATGGAGGAGCAGGCAGAGATAATCCACAGGTGCAAACCCCAAACCTCGATAAACAAGCAAACCAAAAACCCAAGCAAAAGGCGAGGAAAGAGAGGATTATAAAGTCCTCCCCCAAATAAACTCAGAACATTAAAGATAATTAAACCGTATTGGACCAACTGCTGGAGAACAATCCACATGCACTTTTCTGGACTTCATGTCCCAGGCTTACTCTTTATTTCTTACATCAAGCATGCAGACAAATAAGACTCTATCATCAGCTGCAGAAAGTTCAGTATTCTCACTGGCTTCTTAAGGAGAACATCAGAGAATAGGTACAAAGTCACCTACCATTGTCACTGTCCCCTTCAGATGGAACACTGTAGCTAGAGCTGTCCCATGTCTGTGCCTGTGTAAGTGTGTTGAAGGAGATAGGAGGAAGAATGAGGGCTGGGTCTGCCGGGGAGCCAGAGAGCCAGTCCGCGTACAGTTGCACAAGGACCAGGAAAAACCAAAGGGGCGGCAGCATTTCACAAATGGCATAGGGTTTGTATGGAAATGAAGAGTGGGTTTCATTTGTACAGGGTTTAATTTCAAACATACAATATAGGAGAAGAATGAAAGATGGCGCATGGAATAAAAAGAATGATAAAAACCGAGGGTTAGTACTCATCAACATACACTTTGCATGCAGTTAATATCGTTAATCTTAACAGTTCCATAAGCCCACAGTCTTAGAGTATTAATGAATAGGTCAGCAGAAAGAAAGAGTACCCATAGGTTAAGTAGACAACAGTCAAAGCTCCCAGATACCTCTCTCAGAGACTTTCTAAATACTAACAATCTTAGCAACAAATAGGGTTCACACAAAATAGGGTCACATAGGACAAAGCTGAGTATGTATAAATATATCTGTTATTCAGAAATAAAACTATTATAGCATCATTCTTTACTGTTAGTGCTTTATTTTCCCCAAGGCAACATACAATTTCTTTTTAGGTCTGCAGTCATGCATTCCCGACTACCCCATCTAGCCAACTATTTCCTCAATCCTTGCTATAGACATAACTTTCAATGTTGTTTTCACCATTGTTCAGTAAAAACCAAACAAAAACCCAATTTGGGAGACACTGGTAGAGTCTATCCAGCAACGAACCCAATTAACCAATAGATATCAGTCAATTTTACTAAATTCTGGATCAGTCATTTATGAAATAACATCTGTTATTTTTACAGTACATAGATATATGACAATTCCACATTTAGGAAATATCTACATAATTTTTTATTCTATCATAAGGCAGATCCAGTAAGATAAATGGACATGGTTCTAGGAATGAATACTTTGGTCTGTGCAGTTGTCTTTTCTTTGCAGGAAAAAGACAGAAAAAGAAAAAAAAACATTGATTTTAAAGAAAATTGTCAGCCTACTTTAAGAATCTAAGTTATTCCCGCTTGCTAATTTGGGCGGTCTGGTTTGTTGATAACAGAAATCACATAGATCCACATACTTAATTTTAAAGTAAAAATTGGCTTTCAGCATTCTAACGCAACTCCATCAAAAATCTATCTTTTAAAGTCATATGATCTCCAATTGAGATACCTGTGCATACGATTTTCTAGAAAATATGAAAAACAGATACTATACAATTTAAAAATCACTAAATCAAATAGACAAAAAATTCCAATAAATAATGTTACTTTTAGGAATTTCCAACATGCCACATGATGTTCCTGAAGATAAATCAGCATTATTTACAGCAACCAAATTCCACGGAGCTTTAACAGCTAGAACGATTTCCACATTGGTTAGTCAGCATGGACCAAAAGGTTGGAAAGCTTGAGAAGGAAACGATTTTTGTTTTCTACTATTGAAAATCCATACTCCATTTATATTTCACCATCACAAAGAATGTGAAATGATCTCACAGTGCCAGTACAACACAAACCTTAACTTTGATAAGTTGAGTTTAGACTCCATAAAAGGAATAAAAAAGTCACTGACATGACTGTATGACTCGATTGCAAGCTGAGCATTCAAAAGACTATCTTCTTTGGAGACCCATTTGCCCTTTGATCTTCTCAATTATGAAATATTTTAACATTGTGCAAAACTTCCTACAAGGATGAGGAGAAAGTCTGCAGCCCAGTATGAGGTCCTCAGGATATAGAGATAAGTCTATATACTTATCTGGGGGTTGGGGGTCACCACTGCAGGCATAGATGAGCTATGCCCAGACTCACCTCCATTCCTCCCAGAACACACCTGGGACCTCAGCCCACATCTGGTCATGCATGCATATTTCCAAACACAAAGAGGCCAGCCATTTGAGTCTTATTTCGTGTCTGATTTGGCTCTCCATAAAACACCCACTAACTCTTGTGACACCAAATGGCTTTTGTCCTATAGCCCATTCAAACTGCTGGGAAACCAGTATACTGACCATATGCTACCTGTCAATCAACCAGCTCCAAGAATGAAAAAAAAAGTTTGCTTTACTGACTGAAGAATCATCCTTTGTTTGTTTTCTCCTACAGGCACCGTCTTTCAAAATATACATCTGTATTATTTTTACTGTTGTCAAAATGCCTTACTGGAAAGCCTGAGACCATGTGAGTTCTTTACCAGCTTTTGCTTAAAAGGGTCTGAAACCTTTATTAGCATTTGCTTAAAAGCATTAGTAGTGAGTATAGGCTAAACAGTCAAAAATATTAAAACAATGACCTAAAAGAAGAAAGACAGCAAAAGAACTTTTAAAAAATGAGGAAATCAGAAGAACCAGATTTTTTTTGTACAGAATCCTTCTTTTTAAAATCAATAGACATTCTATGGATTGCTTTCACTTACTTTTATAAACAAACCAGTAACATTTGAATATAGTAAATAATGTTTTTCCCAAATACCTCTTTAATGACTCCTGAACACTCATACAAGCCTAAAAATGATCACCCTGGTATGTGAGTAAATACATAGACCCACTAGGCTCAGAAAGCAATGTGGATGCCTCAGAAAGGAGACTCTCCCGGAGGCAGGAGGCTGCCCTTTCACTCAGCAGAGTACCAGGAGACACTGGGGCAAAAGGGCAGCTATTTTTATCTTCCTTGCGCAAAAATATTCAATAGTGTATTTTTTCCCCATTTACAGGCTCCCACCATCTTTCTTTCTTTTGCTCTGATTCCAAAGAAAATAAAATATCCATCACTGATAGCATGGACTCAGCTGATTTACTGGAGACAGAGCTCTAAACCCTCCCCGGCTTCAGTTCTGATGCCAGGATTTCAGCTCCACAAAATTGACAAGGATGTTCACATTGATAATTCAGACATTTAAAAGGCTCAAGAGAAACCACTGAGTTATTTCATGTAAGAATGGGCTAACGCTTTACTTTACCTGATCGAGGCTTCAGGCCAAAAGGAGCCGTGCTGTTCGTGGTTGGAGAGACTGCAGGGGAGTTCTCTCTGATCTGTGGTGTTAGAAGGAAAGGAAATTAGAGGGGGGGGACCCTGAAGCAAAACTATGTGTGCTTTTCTAAGTTTAAGGATTATAATAAAACCACCATCTTTTTGCATTTGGTACCTTAGTACTGGCTAAAAAAAAAAAAAAAATCACTTTGCAAATATTTTAAATGGCATAATCAACAGAATACTGTCTTGGGGTGACCCATTCAATTTTTTATTAAATGGATCACCCCCAAATATTTCATTCTAAAAATATTTTATAATCATATGAAACTGGCAATCCTCCTGTAGCACAGCTGTGTGTGTAAGCTCACACACGCACACCCCTTTATTAAAAAGATCTGATGAAAACTCTCGTAACTCAGAGAATGAGGTGAGGAAACAGATAACACTGAACAGATGTCTCATCAACAGAGAAACCATACGCTGACTCTTAAGGCATTCGAATTTTGCCTATTTGAGCAATTTTCACTCTGTTTTCTTGTAAAGATGTTCCCGTGTTTGGTTTAAAAATACATCTTATAAAAATTAATCTTTAATTCTGAATAGGGTCAGGCAAGGCTATGGTAGGTATTGAGAGAGAGAGATGGATCCCCCGAGAGCCTCCTTGATTAACTCATTAACCACAACAGTCTTTGATTATCTATTTCTGTAAAAGATATTCCAACTCAGTCTTCGTGAAAGACCTCACCTTACATTAATCTTCGGGAAACTTACCTCATTTGGAGAATACTGGCTCCCATTACTCTGTAACATTAGATCATTTTGCACCTTTAAAGGGGGGGAGAAACCACTGTTAACATTCGATTACACCAGTGTTGTTCAACCTTTTTCTATCTCACAGCACACTTGAACCTATAGTTAAATTTCTGCATCACACTTAAATTATGTTGATCAAAAAAAGAGTAAAAAATAGAATATGTTTACTGTGCTTTCACCTTCTTTCAAAAATAATTTAATGAGTGATCTTTAAAAAATGTTTGCGGCACACCTAAGATCCCCTGACAACCCACCAAGGTGCTGTGGCACACTGGTTGAAAATCACTGTATCAGACAATGAAACAGTTGAGGCAAAAACTCCATCTTTCTAACTTCTGTCCCATCTCTGCCCCACAAGCACACCATGAATATATGTTACTGTGCTAAGTAGCTAAGTAGGCTTACTGACGTTTTCTGAAAACGTGTAGCTGAACTCATAGAAAAAATACACCTGAAGTATTACTCAGACTACGATAAAAGATTTCCCAGAGCAAAGAGTATCTCCAAAGTATCTGCAGACATCAGCTTACCTTTCTAGGTTACCAAGCGGCCTGTCGGCTCCCACCTTCATTTTAATTATGGGTGTTTAGAAATGACATGAGGCAGTTGTTCCTAACTGCAACGTGCTGCAGAACCGCATTGGCAGATTTTTTTTTTTTTTTGCAGTTTTTGGCTGGGGCTGGGTTTGAACCCACCACCTCCGGCATAGGGGGCTGGCGCCCTACTCCTTCAGCCACAGGTACTGCCCTCACATTGGGAGTTTTTAATAAATACACATACATGTCTCAACTCCGAATTGCCTGGACAAATTGCATATTGTCAGTTCAACATCAGTTTGCTTTGGAAACTTACTAATAAAGAGAGAATTTTTCTTTTCTTTCTTTCGTCTTTTTTTGTTTGTGACAGAGTCTCACTCTGTCACCCTGGGTAGAATGCTGGGGCGTCATAGTTCAAAACAACCTCCAACTCCTGGGCTCAAGCAATCCTCTAGCCTTAGCCTCCAGACTAGCTGGGGCTGCAGGCATCCACCACAATGTCTGGCTAGTTCTTCTATTTTTAGTAGAGACAGGGTGTCACTCTTGCCCAGGCTGGTCTCCAACTCCTGAACTCAAACAATCCACCAGCTTCAGCCTCCCAGAGTGCTGAGATAACAGGCATGAGCCACTGCACCCAGCCTGAGAAAATTTTGCTATAGTAAAGCATGCAGAATCCATAATTGGCCACAGAGGATGGGCAAGATGAAATCCTGGTATCCAGCAAGAAGACTGAGTGGGAGGTGGCACCACTCAAAACCACCGAGAATATAGGAGTTCAAGTGGAAGGTGACAGCTTCAGTTCAGCTACGTAGAGAATGAGAAACTTAGGGGGCAGGGAGATGAAATGTGAATACTGGGCAGTGGGGAGGGATTTGAGGCATGAACTACAGAACTGGAACTCATCATTGTCGATGGGTGCCTGGGGCTGGCCACATGGTCCCTGTTGATAACTGAGAATGAAGTTGAGAACAGTTGCTAATGGTCAAATCCTAAAAAACCAGCATGAAAGGGACACAGAGAAACAACAGACACCCCACGGACACACTCTAGTTCATCGTATCCAGATCTGCCTTCTTTATCTGGTCATAAAGAACCCCACTAATCCACTCGCATAAAAAATTGGACCATAGTTAATATAAAGGTCCTTACACCCGCCACCAAATGGGTATAAATTTAAGATGCCTCTTCCTAGTCGTCATTGAGGAATGCTATTAGAAAATATTCCTTCAAGTGTTTTCCCTCCACTTTCTTCTGGTATTTTTATGCAAATTTTCTAATTGTACCATTGTTGAGTATTATGTGAACTGAACAATAAATCAGATCTGAAGCAGGATGTTGGGTCAAAAATGGGCTGGGGAGTCAACTGTGGGAAGCACACTGGCATTAGTGATGATGATGGGATTGGGGCTTCCTTCCTCTCTTCCTAAGCTATGCCTTGAGTCAGATTCTTTTCTCCCCTGTCAGTTCTGTTCACTTTCAGACGGAAACCCGGACCTAGATAGACTCAAATCACCCTATCTTTAAAGTGGACTGAATGACTGTTGTTATCATTTCCCTTCAAGGGGTTCTGAGAAGGTATAATTAATGAATTACCATCAAATACTTGAACATATATGAATAGGGAGTAATTTCTCATCAACTTTTTTCTTAATGGCATTTGTCTTCCTTCCCTGAGGGACTTTTTGCTACTGTCAAAAGCCAAGTTCTCCAGCATGGAAAGAAAGAGGGCAGAGGTTTTTGTTTGTTTGTTTGTTTGTTTCGTTTTGTTTTGTTTTGTTTGACCCAATAGTTGTTCAAGAGTGTGCCACTTAGTTTACATTTGTTTATTAATTTTCCCAGTTTCTTACTGGTATTGAGGTCTAGTTTCGTTTTATTGTGGTCAGAAAAAGTACTTAGTGTATTTTCAATCTCTTAAATTTGGTAATAATTATCTTGTGCCACGACATGGGATCTATCCTGGAGCAGGTTTTATAGGCACTTGAGAAGAATGTGTATTCTCTGCTGTTGAGTAAGCTCTGTATGTGTCTGTTAGATTCAATTGGTCTATAGTGTTGTTCAAGCCAATTGCTTCTTTATTTTATGTCTAGATGTTCTAACCATTGTTGAAAGTGGGGTATTAAAATTTCCCACTATTATTATATTGCTGTCAACTTTTGCCATTAAATTGGTCAATATTTGCTTTCTATATTTTAGCGTTTTGATGTTGGGTGCATATATATTTGTAACTGTTAATTCACAGAACTTTTTTAGGGGGAAAGGAAGTTTTTTGTATTCCTTTAATGGTTTCATGTTTCTCTGATTTTTCGTGTTTCTTATAATCTTACACTGGTGTCTGCTCATTTAAAGAGTAGTCCCTCATCCAGACTTTACAGACTGACTTTGCTACAGAAAGCTCTTAACCTGCAGGTGAGTGCAAGGGCATCAACTGAATGGGGCATGCATGAGCACTAGCTTCAGAAGGATGTCAGAGTATTAGGTTTGGGGGTGCATGGCATTGGGTCCAGTGGCTGTACAGCTGACACAGACCTAGTAGGTGCAGGGCACACTGGGTCCCATGAGTGTGCGGGAGAATTTGGTGGAGCCACAGAGTGCTGGGATTGATGTGTGCAGAGGGGTTGCTATCTGGGAGGAGGTTATAGCTGCACCAACTCTGGTAGATACTGGGCAGTTGTTACTGGGTGGCGGAGCATGGCACTCTGGCTCAGAGGCACTCAGTAACATGAGCTCTAGTCAACTTGGACCCATGTTGGTGAGTCTTTGGTGATAAACGCTGTGGTGGCCCATGAAAACAGTGCAGGCTGCTGGGGTCCTCAGTGGCCAGAGCTGATGGGATCTCCCTACTTTCCTTTTCCTCCAGGGAGGACCTGGAGGCTGAAAAAATTCCTTTTGGCATTGAGGTGTTTTTGCCTGGAGGATGAGGTGATACCAGTAAAATGAAATTGTTTTTACTACCCCTTTATGTACAATAATCACCAATATTTTGTTTTGTTTTGTTTATCTTTGCTGATTTATTGCCTGGCTGACCTTGAGAGCTCTCCCAGAATTACCTTCATTTGTGAATAGTCGTTATATCATGATTTTGTGGGGTGTAAGGACTGTAACTCTAGTTCACTCTGCTGCTATCCCTGCACCTCACATTCCCATTCTGCTTAATGTGCTTCATGTTATTGGGGGAGAAGGTCTGAGTGGTTCTGGAAGGAGAAAGACAGCTCTGGGCCTCGATTACAGGAAACACTCTCATTGTCATGCCCTCTAGTATATTTACTTCCATGCCAGACACCTTGACCACTGATCAAGAGAGATCAAGAGAGGCTTTCCGGACACATGCCATCAACCATGAACCCTGGCATTGTGACCATCATAGAGCCAGGATGAATCTTATCCAGACTCTTCAGAGTTGGAGTTAGTACCCCTCTTTGTTTGACATCTCATAGAAAGAGAACCTGAGCTTTCTTTAGGTCCTGGCCATGCTCCAGCCAGGTCTATGTTTCCTGGGTCTGTGGCTGGGCAGAGACGGGGACTCAGGCTCAGTACTAGCACATCGGTCAGCTCGGGACCTGCTCCTTCAGTGACACTGCAGGTGTCCATTGTCTCCACACTGCACTGAGCTTGTTGTCAGTGCTGGGACGTAGAGCTCATTCTCTACTCTTCACAGTACTCACATTTCAGCGGGAGGACAGGAGCTCACTCTTATCTGTCACAGAACAACAGGTAGTGACAGAGCCATGAAAGGTACAGAGGGCAGGTACAGAGGGAGTGACCAGCTTTGCAGACCACGTGGCATTTTTTTTTAACTAAGTTTTTTCCAACTCAAGTATATACACTGGGCCCAAATATAGTACTGGACAGTTCTTTAAGTGCTTTAAGTTTGGTTTGGAAAAATTTGCCTGTTACCTGCAGGAGACCCAACCCTGTGCTGGGTGCCAGGGATAGACACATGAGGCATGTATAGTTCTGCCCTCAGAGGTCTCCTCTGATGTAAGGGAGACCAATATAAAAACGGATAACTATGATGAAAGCTGATGAGCTCTATAATCAGGGTGTTTAAAGGGTATTTAGCAAAAGTAGTAACTGAGTGGGAGGCAGAAATGGGTACCAAATGGACCTTGCACCCAGTAGACTCAGAAAGTAAGATGACTCCATATGCCGGGTTGATAATAATACTTTCCTTCTTAAACCTCCTACTAACTGAACAGTTATTATGAAGCAGATAGTATGCTAATCACTTTTCTATAAGCTCATCTAGTCCTTATAGAAACATCATAGGTTAATAAAAAAATAGGAAAATGACTTAAGATTATATTTCCTTAGGGAATTGCAAATTACAATGACAAAAAGATACCATTATATACCAATTAGAGAGGCTAAAGTGCAAAACACTGACAATGCCAAATGTTGGCAGGGATGTGGAACATACATTTCTTACTGGTGGGAATGTACAATGAAGCGGGCACTTTGGAAAAGAATGTGGCAGTTTAACAAAACTAAAAACACACTTACCATATGATTCAGGAATCACTGTCTTTGGCATTGACAAATGCACTGAAAACTTATGCACACAGAGGAACCTGTATGACAACATTTATAGCCACTTTATCCATAATCACCCAAACTGGGAAGCCACCAAGATTTCCTTCAGTAGGTGAGTGGATGAGCAAACCATGGGACATCAGCAATGGAATATAGTCATATAGTCTAGCGCTAAAAACACTGACTAGCCATGGAAAGAAATGGACAAACCTTAAAGGTATACCTCTAACTGAACGAAGCCAATCCAAAAGGCTACATATTGTTTGATTCTGACTCTATGACATTCTGGAAAAGGCAAAATTGTGGGCACAGGAAAAGATCAGTGGTTGCCAGGAATGGGGTGGGAGAGAGATGAATAAGGGGAGCACAGAGAGTTTCAGGGAACTGAAATTAGCTTCTATGATACCACAGTGGTGAATACCCATCCTAATACTTTTGTCAAGACCTGTATGATGTACAACACCAAGATTGACCCCTACTGTAAACTCCGGGCTCCAGGCGATGTGACAAGGTAGACCCATCAGCTGCAAATTCCCCCTTAGGGGTGGGATGTTGACAGTGAAAAAGCCTGTGTGGTGTGGGGGCAGGGGGTAAATACGGGAAGCTCTGTACTTTACACTCAATTTTGTGGTGAATCTAAATCTGCTCTGAAAAAGAAAGTTTGTTAAAAAAAATAAAAATGAGAATGTAGCCATTGCTCCCACTTGCTGAGTCTCTCAGCTGGGTAGGAGGTTCAGGGCCTTGGATTCACCTTAGTCTTCATGATAAGCCTTGGAGGCAGATACCTGTTCATCATCTTCTTTCATCAATGGAACAATCAGGGCTTTCAAGGATTAAGGAAGGAACTTGCCCAAGTTCTTACAAGAGGAGCCAGATGCAGTGTTGCAGTCAGGCCATCCTGATTTCAAAATCCAGGCTCCTTAACCACCGTGCTAGATTCCTACTCTGAAGTCCAGGCCATACTCTCATTTTGGTACAGCCTGCAGCTGGTCTGCACGATAATGTTTGAACAACGTATTTCATTCACTCACTCATTAGTTAACAGGTGCTGTCTCTCCCTCTGTAGCAGGCCCTAGTGAGTTACATGTTCATTTGAACTGTTCTCAGAGGCAGGAACCTTGAAATACCTGTTCTACTCCCTGTGCCTCTGACTGCAGGATCAGATGTGAACACTGAAATTCTAACCAGTCAGCACAATGACTTGCCCCATACTGGGCCATTTGAAAGTGTGGCAAAGTCCCCTCAGTGAAATGGCACAGTGCCAAAGGACACCAGGAAATTACAAGATATATGATGTATGAAGCAGGGCCTGGCACAGTTTTGAACCAGTGAACCATCAGTTCTAAATGAAGCTGCACATTTATCCTGAAAGCCTGGTTCCGGGCTGCGCCATGGTGAAAGGACAAGGTTCCCTGTCCTCCACCCTACCCCGTAGGCTTTGGCCTGAATTAGTCAGATCAAGACTCCAATTAATCCTTCACTTTGGCTAGTGAGATGCAGCTGAGTGACTGGCATGGTACCTGCAGGTGCAGCCGTCTGTGCCATTGTGATAATGCGGGAGCTCCCACTCTCTTAGTTCCCTTCAGAACTGATCATTAACATGCGCCTGGCACCTCCCACCTCTCTTTGCTCCCAGTCTAGCCTGGAGATCTGCTCTTGCCGCCTCCCCTTTGCCATCTTTCATGAGTAGACATTTTCTGCCCCTCACCAGAAGCAAACGCCAGAACTATGTTTCTTGTAAAGCCAGAAGAGTCGTGAGCCAAATAAACTTATTTTTTCTTAACAAATTACCCAACCTCAGATATTTCTTTATAGCAACACAAACAGACTAAGACATGGCCTGAGTTTAAACTGACTCCATAACTTCCTGGCTATGTAACCTAGGGAAAATAACTTACCCTCCTTGGGCTTCCATTTTCTCATCTATACTGGCGACAGTAATGACCTTCTCAGGGTCATGGTAAGCATTACATAATTTAATAAAGTGCCTAGATGAGTATCATTAGTATTACTATTATATTGGAAATACACGGATGGAGTATTTTTATTTTTCCCTCCTCATGAAAAAAGCCCAGGCTTGGAAGGGCCGTACAGGAGTAGTGGTGTAGCCCTGGTCGTATACTGGGGGGTGTGTGTGGGGGGGATGGGGAACGAAAGAATTTCCTGGGTCTGGTTATACCAGTGCTTTGCTTGCAACTCTAGTTAAGTTCCAGAAGGCAGAGACCATGACTTTTCACCTTTTTCCACATTCCAGTGCAGGTCTAGATATCTAAATTAAGTGAAGTTCAATTTTAGACTTTAATTTCCTTGAGGCATGGACCATGTCTGGTCCATCTTTATTTAATATTAAATAAAGCTTTGCATCTGGTAGGATGTCAGCAAATGCTTGCTGAATGAGCAAATACCACTTGCCTCTGTGAGATAGAATCTACAGACATTAGGGACACCACTGACATGATATTAATAACATGTCACACTCTAGAAAGCAAATCACTTGTGTTGGTAGGGATTTTATATAAATGTGCATCTCTGGAAGATAGCAAAAAGAGCAAGGAGTGTCATTAAGACCTTGGTGGGCACCTTTGGGGCCATATTCAGTGGACATAGCAATAATGCTTCACAGGATTATTCAAGGATTAAAGAAGACCCTTCTCTCAGTAACATGAAAAGCATCTCTACTTTCCAACTGCATTTTCTGAGAGGTCCCAGGTGCCTGCATCTGAGCTGGTGCTGAGATGTAAAGATGCCAAACACAAAGATGACCTTCACCGTGGAAGGGGACAGGTGCATGAAGGAGTGATTCTCACACCAGGCAGGACGACGGGCTGTGTGCCTGCAACTCTATGGCCCATCAACTGCGAGAAACAGTATTGATTTAACAGCATCACTTTAGAGAAAATAATGTCTATATTACATGTTCATATCCAGGTATCAGAAAGGATAAAACAAGAAAAAATTTCTCTTAGCAATGAAAAACTATGTAGCACATCTTAACATCAACAGGCAACGGGCCGAGAGAATAGAAGATGCGGGCACCTTTGAGGTTGGGGAGTGGTCAGGACTTCACATGGACTGTGAAGTGGGGGGGTTAGAAATCAACAGGTGGAGAAAGGACAATGGACAGGAGAGGGGACACAAGCCAGGGCGTGGCCATCAGAACCCAGGGGCAATCCAAGGAGGGAATGCCGAGTGCTGCTGGAGGATGTTTGGGCTCCCGGGGTCAAATAGGCCCTGGGCCTTCTGGAAAGAGTCATCGATGTCTGGGTTCAAATCCCAGCTCTGCTACACTTGGCAAAGCTGCAGTCACCATTTTATGTTTCGGGGGAAAAATGGTAATAGAAATCATTACTTCCGGTTGTGGTAAAGTTTATACAAGAAAAAAATGGGTGACTATTGGGAGACAGGGTCTGGCACAGAGGAGGTGGGAAGGAACTTTGTGTTAGATTCTTGTACTCACTTTGCCTCAACGACTTCCCCCGCCCCATACCCTCTAGCAGGAATCTTCAAAATCCCAGCTGAGGAGCAGCAGGAGGAGGGGGCCACCCTAGCAGGAAGTAGGGAATGGGGTGATTTGTAGTTTTCCCTGTGCTGGGCCCTGGATAATGGTGATGGGTGAGGGTGGGTGACGGGCTCCTCTTCCAAGGGGCGCTGACTTCACTTCTGGTCCCCAGTACCAAGCAGAAGGATCCCCATTCTACAGAATAAAGTGATGGCATTGAAATCGGTATCCCCGTGTCCCCTCCTTCCTTCATTCTCTAGCCTTGTGAGCCTCCTCTCTCACCTCATCATTTGCCTCCTAGATCTCAGGCCCCTCTCTACCCCACCAGGTCTTGCCAAAATAATCAGATATCACTGTCATGGGAACCAGGCAGGCCGCCAGCCGGTCAGCGCCTACACAACTGTGGTACCTACTTAGAGTGTCTGAGAGACTCACCACTCCACCAGGACCTGGGGGCAGAGGATAATTATCACTCCTGCTTTCTTCTCCTTTTTTTTCTCTTGCAAAGGTACAGTAGGAATCAGATTTTCCTCAGACTTCCCTCCTCCTTGTCTCTTAAAGCAACAAAAGAATCCAAAGGTATTTATTTCCTGAGACCACAGCAGAAGGCTTTGTGGATGTGGGCAAAGAAAGGAGACAGTGGCAGGATCCCTCTCTCAGGAGAGGGTTTGTGGGAAGGACCCATCTAGGCAGCTCTGAGGAGGCTGTGGGGGGAGGCCGTCCCCTGGTGACCTCTGGGCAGTGCCGTGTTCATGATCCCTGGTGACAAGGTGAAGACTCCAAGCAGCCTTGGGTCAGCCCAGGTCACAGACACACTGTTTTCTTGACTGACGAATGTTCCACCCAATATTGTGTGCGCTGACAGAGGAGGACAGGAAGCTACCCGCCCTTCGAGCAGTAACTTCTAAGTAACATGATAGTAATTACTGAGAATATAATCTCTTGAGTTTAATAAACATTTAGGGATGGGGAGAGGGGAAAGAATTTGGGGGAGGGAAGGGATGGGAGTATTTGGAAAGCTCCCTTCACTCCAGGCTTTCAGGGTTGTGAACATGGATGGAGCTCAGAGGGTAGGTAGGAAAGAATCAGTCACCATTCAGAATTTAGAAGGTTAGAACATAGTCCCCGTTCCTCTATTCTTTTTTGCTTTTGTTTTTGTGAGATTACGTGCCCAAGGGAGGGCAATGTAACATCACATATTGTTTTTCAGAGATTACTTGCTATAGTTGATCCTGGGACTTATGGTAAAACTGGGAGACATGGGCGAGTGAAAGTGGGCAATTTAATAATTATGTTGGGACTACAGGTGTGAACCTGGGTGGAGCCAGGCAAACAAGGACATGAGGCCACCCCACACATCTGGCATCCTTGCACAGCTGGTACAAGGGAGAGGGTCTTGCTGGGAGCCGGAGGGCCTGTCCTAAAGCGCGTGCTAATGTCCACACAGCACACTCCGAGGGGAGCCATCATTTCCTCCCTTCTCAGAACATATCCATTCTCTGTTGTTTCAAGTAGCAAATCAGAAAGGTGATAGCAGGTGTAGGGCCCAAGTATCTAGTTGTGAAAGTCTAAGGATGCGTTGTCCCAAAAAAGAGAGCTGAATGGGAACTTTTAGTGCTTTGAAAAGAGTTCACTTGAGCTCCAGCTCCCCCTATTTAAAAGGAGGACTATGAATGATCAAGGAAATGTAACTTTCTGGTCCACAGCCATATGCTGATCATCTTCACTGCAGAACTGAAATTCCATACCCGCTAAGCACCAACTCCTTATCTCCCTCTGCCCAGCCCCCGCCAACCAACTTTCTGCTTTCTGTCTCTATGAATTATCTTGTGTAAGCGCAATCATTCAGCGTTTGCGTTTGTACAACCGGCTTATGTCCCTTAACACAATGTCCTCAAGGTCTGTCCGTGTCATTGCATGAGCCAGAATTTCCTCTAATGAGCTGAATTGTTAAACATTTTAAACATGTTCACATTTAAATATTTTCCCAAAAAAAAATAAGTAAATATTTTCTAAAATTGTTTCAGTGTTCATCTAGCTGCTAAAATAGAGTAGCACGCATTTTTATGCATATTATTATCTAAGCCTACATAAATACAAATTAAAGTATAAAATCAATTGCTGAAGGTTGCAAAGTGTTCCTCAGGCTCCATGTGTTACGGCCGCAAACTCCACAGCAATTCATGACTTCATCTTGAACCCTGATTTGGAAAGCAAATAGAGATAGTAGAATAGGAAACCTGGCCTTTTTGTGGAACCATGCGTTCACACTATCTGGGAAGAAAGATTGGACAAGTTAATTAATTTGTTTTTTCTCCTACCCAGTCCCTCCTGTGGCTTATTGTACGCTCCACTCTCTGAAGCAGCAGCTAATCCAGTGCTGATAAAAGTACAATGCACAGGCCCTCCCAGCATTTGGACCTGCCCAGCTTTTGTTTCAAGGACAGAAGGGAAAAGATGGCGAGAAGCCTTTCCTAGAGCCTGAACCACATTAGTAATGAAGTAGATGTTTAGAAGTATGGATTATGCTGTGCACTTGGTCCACAAGGCATTAAACGCAATATGGTAGTTAATTAATGTATTTTTTTGTGTAGTTTTGACATGTAGGTTCCTGCACAGGGCCCAGAGCAGGGCGTGCTTTGCCAGGGTCTGAGGGCATTACTGGCCAGAGCACCCACTGAGTGTTGGCTGCAGGGTTTGGGTGGGAGATCCTCTTTCTTACCATAGTTAGGCACGCTCAGCTGCACCAAATAAGCTTACAACCTAAAAAAGTAATGTGCTTCTTTGAAGATGTGGCTTCAAGGCAAGTTCTCTAGTGTTCTTGTACCAGATCACTGTAGCTCCTTTCTGTGCTATGTGGGGATAATGAAAAGTTGCAAGAAAAGGCGACCTAGAAATCAGGAGATCTTCCTGCTCCCCGAAAACCGGGCAACTTAGTTCCCTCCTTCCAGGGCCTGTAGAAGTCCAAAGCTTTGTCTCTATCTAGGGCCTAAACTCTCATCTCTTCCTTCCCCTTCTGGATGCTCATTTCTTAGAGTTTTTACTTCCTTGGATGCTGCCTCTGTTTCTGCACTTTGTCCTTCCACACCCAAACCTTTGAGTTAAAGAAAAGTGCATGCAAATCAAAAGTCTGTGCAAAAATGATAGAACAGTAGAATCTGGGAGAAATTCTATGTGTTTGTTTGGGAAGCAGAAAAAAATACAGAGGAGGGGTTTATCTCACAAAAGGACAAACCATTTCAAATGCAATGGCAAGATTGCTTTTAAAATGTCCTTTTACCACTTTATTTCTTGGGGTTTTTTCTGTCACCTATCACCCCAGCGTGTTTTTGGTGATCTCAATATTATTATCTTATACTTCTTTCTTCTCTCTTCTCATTTCTCCTCTCCCAACCCTTTGGAGCAGCAAATTCTTTCTTTGCCTTATGCAGAACAATCTCCTGCCCTTTCCACACCAGCATACACCAGCACAAATGCTAGCACAGGCAGGCCCCCTCCAGATGATGTTTTAACTTTCAACATCCAAATTTTCTAGCTACCACTTACGAAGGTATTTTTTCCAAGCAAAGACTGTTCCCTCCCTTAGAAGAGTTTTGAGGTCAACGTAAGGAAGATAACTTTTTTAGTCTGTCCCATCACAGAAATACGACAAAGATGTTTTACTGACTCAACATTGTGCTAGAAGGCAACAGTTGTGTGGCCATGCTTGTGATTTGCAGGCATGGTGACTGCTCACTGCGGCCACTCCCTTCAACTGGAGTGGAGCAGACTGGCACGGGCCAAACAGGAACCTTGCTGGAGAGTTCTCCTCTTTTTTAAGCACAGAGATTCCAAGATGCAAAGCTCAAGGGAAGGCTGAAAATAAAGTACATTTAGTTCTTGTCATTTATTTGGGGATTACTTGAGTGCTGGAAATGAGCATCACAAGAGAATATAAATAACAAATTACCAGGAGCTTGTCCTCAGGGAATCCTTTACCTGTACAAATGAGACCAAGTGTTAATTTGATGACTGCCAGAGCTGGAAAGGAGCTAAGGCATTATCTAGTCCATCGACATTTGTCAAATTTATGTAGCAGTAGAACTCTTTAAAAAAATAAAAAACACTCCGTTTAGATGACTAATAAAGAACCAAAATTCTCTAGCTGAAGCAGGGGTTAGAGATGATACTGATGGGTTTTTTTGGCCAGGGCTGGGTTTGAACCCACCACCTCTGGCATATGGGGCCAGCACACTACTCCTTGAGCCAAAGGTGCCACTCCAATACTGATGGTTTTTATAGGGCCCCTTGACCCTATAGGGAGCCCTCATCTCTGTTCTGCCATGACCCCAAGCCAGCTCTGTGGAGCCTAAATTTATGCAAAAGAAAAAAAAAAAAAGAAAAAAAATTCCCAAGGGTGTGCCAGGCTGTGTGGTACGCCCTGGAATTACAGCAGACACGGCCTCAGCCTCTGTGAAGAAGTCAATCCAGTAGAAAGAGCATTTCACACGTCCCCTTACAAGATCTGTGTTTTAAGAAAAAAATTTACTTTCAACTGACATATAATGATTGCACATATTTGTGGGGTAAAGAATAATATTTCAGTACACGTATACAACATGCATTGATCAACTCAGGGTAATTAGCATATCCATACCTCAAACATTTATCATTTCTCTGTGATGGACACATTCAAAATCCTCTCAGGTTTATCCATGTTGCTCCAGATGACAGGATTTTATTCTTATTTATGGCTGATTAGCGTGCCGTGGTGTACATATAACACATTTTCCTCATCCATTCATTAGTTGCTGGACACAACGGGCTGATCCTGTATCTGGATGATTGTGAACACTGCTGCAATGAACATGGGGGTGCAGATCTCTCGTCCATACACTGTTTTTCTTTCTTTCTGGTAAGTACTCAGTTGTATTATTGGCGGATCATGTGGTAGTTTTATTGTTACAGTTTTCTTTTTTCCTTTTTGGAGCCTCCATATTCTTTTCCATAATGGCTGTACTAATTTTCATTTCCACAAAGTGTGTAAGAATTCCCTTTTCTCTCATCCTTGCCAACATTCGTTATCCTTTATCTTTTTAATAACAGCCTCTCTAACTGGGGAGAGGGGATATCTCATTATAGTTTTGATTTACATTTCACTTCCCTTTCACTTCACTTTTTACATTTCATTTCCATGCCCCGCCCCACCCATGTACTTGTTGGCCATTTTAAGCTCTTATTTCAAGAAACGTCTGTTAAGGTCATTTATACAGTTTTTAATGGGATTATTTGGGGTTTTTTTGTTGTTGCTGAGTTGTTTCAGTTCTTTGTGTATTTTAGATATTAATCTTCCATTGGCTGAATAATTAACAAATCGTTTTTTCCATTCTGCAGGTTGTCTCTTCACTCTGTTGATTGTTTCCTTTGTTCTGCGGAAGCTTTTTAGTTTAATATAATCCTATTGTTCTATTTTTGCTTGTGTTGCCTGTACTTTTGAAGTAAGCCATGCGATCTTTGCCCAGACCAGTTCTTTGAAGCATTGTCCATATGCTTTCTTCTAGTACATTTATAAATTGGGGTATTACATTTAAGTCTTCCATTCATTTTGGTCAATTTTGGTACAGGTGAGAGGTTTCTAGTTTCATTCTTCTGCATATGAATATCCAATTTTCCCATTACTATTTATCAAAAAGGGTATTTTTTCACCAATGTGTGCTCTTGGCAAACATCAGTCAGTTGATGCTCTTTGAAAAAATCAGTCAGCTGTAAATATGTGAATTTATTTCTATGTTCTCTATTCTGTTCCATTGGTACATGTGTCTGTTTTCATACAAGTACCATGCTGTTTTGTTTATGTAGCCTTATAGTATATTTTGAAGACAGGTAGTGCTATGTTTCCAGATTTGTTCTTTTTATTCAAGATTGCTTTGGCTATTCAGGATCATTTTGTGGTGCCATGCAAATTTTAGGATTTTTTTTTTATTTATGTGAAGAATGTCACTGGTACCTTGATAGAAATTATAGATTTCTTTTCCTTCTAGTTTGCTTTGGGCAGTGTGGTCATTGACAACATTAATTTTTCTAAACCATGAACATGAGATGTCTTTCCATTTGTTTGTGTTCTCTTCACTTTTTTTCATCTATGCTTTGCAGTTTTCATTGTAGAGATTTTTTTTTATCTCCTTGGTTAAATTTATCCTTAAGGTTTTTGCTTGTTTTTTAATTTGATAGCTATTATAAAAGGTGAAAGATTTATATGATCTGGAAAGAAAGCAGAGTATTTTGGTAGGTATTATAAATAAAATTGCTTTCTTGATTACTTTTACAGGTAGTTTTTCTATCGATGTATAGAAATGTATAGCAATTTTTGTATGTTGATTTTGTGTCCTGCAACTTTGCTAAATGTATTTACCAGTTCTAAGAGTTTTCTGGCAGCTTATCTTGGGTGTTGGGGCATTACATACATGAACCTGAAGATAGACGGACCCAGCCCCATTGCTCCTTGATAGCTGAGTGATCCTTAGAAAACCCCTTCATCCCCCCAGAGTCTCAGATTTGTACCTCTCTCAATCTCTCTTTTCCTATACTTGTTTCTTTCCCCATGTCTTAAAAAGAAGTTTTTAGTTTAGTTTTTTTTTTTTAAATTTAGTTTATTATGGAATAATTTACTTCCCCCCAATTTTGTTAAGCACAGATTTGAATAACTAATTATAATAATAAAATAGCTAGAGTGACCACCTTGAGTCCAGTCCATAATAAAGACTCATAATTATTTCATGACTATGGGAATGAGTACAACTTCTTTTGAGTTATGAAATTGGGCCTTCCATGAATATCCTTGGAGACCCTGTGGGAACCCCAGTTAGAAAAAACAAAGGTCATCTTGACCCACATTTTGCAGAAGAGGAAACTGGGATCTAGAGAGTTAACAGCAAATCCAGAATTCAGGCAAATATCTGTAATCCCAGCTCAGCAATTTTCACTCTGCAACTCAAGTCTTTTTTTATCTTCCTCTCTCCAGTGTGTGCAAGTTTCCTGGAGGAGAATCTATTAAAAGGGAGTCAGAATCTACTGGGTTGTCCAAGAAGATACTATATTTTAAAGACATGAAACAGTATAAAACATTAAGCATCTCCTGCTCTGAACATTTCCATGAAATAAGCTAATCAAACTGGGCAGGATTCCTTTTGGTGAAAGCAATATTGGTAATCTGCATCCCTAAACCTTGCCAGATGCCAGCAGGTAGGCATCTGTGACTTGATCTGCTCAGCCCCCACCCCACCTCAGGTGAGCATAGCCTGAAGATGTAGAGAAGTGGTTTCTCCCACTTCTAGCAAACAAGTTCAGAGTGGTTCAGTACTTTTCTCCCACTTCTAGCAAAGGCTACTGTGCAGCTCCCACCTCATTGTCCCCCATGGTGGTGGGGCCTTGGTCCAGGCCTGACCAATCAGAATCACCTCTAGGGGATTAAATACCATTGCTGAGAGGAGGAGGGCAATGCCATTTTGGTAAAACGTGAATCTGAAGCTGTAGGAAACTCTGAAGGCTTGCTGGGTTGTGTAAGTCCATCTGCAGAGAGAGATAATGTTGTCTGCCCCTATAGAGAGGCCAAAACAGAGTTCTAGAGGTATTGATGTCTCTAATTCTATTTCCTTTGAGGCTGAATTGTCCATCTGTTCTTCCACAGTTATAGGGGCCTTCCAATAAATTCTCAACCAAACCTAAGCTAGTTCACTTGTGGTTCTGTCCCTTGCAACCCAAGCATCCTGTGACTTAATCACCTTGTAGTAAATGTTAATGCTACTTCTTTCTCTCCTTTCAACTACAGAAGCTAAGCACCTCAGATGTACCAGGCATGATGCTCAGCATTTTTATGTGGAATTTCCTCTTAGTAAATTCTCAGTGAGGTCAGAATTATTCATTTGTCACTTGCAGGGAGGAAACAAGTTCAGAGTGGTTCAGTACTTTTCACATTCACTATATTAGTTTCCTATAGCTGCTGTAACAAGCAACAATTTCTTGGTAGCTATAACACGACAGAAATTTGTTATCTCACGGTTCTGAAGGCCGGAAGTATGAAATAAAAGTGTTGGCAAAGGTTTCTGGGAAACTGTGTTGCTTGCCTTTTCTTGCTCTCGTGGTTGCCTGCATTCCTTAGATAGAGACCACATCACTCCACTCTCTGCCTTCGTGATCACCTTGCCTCCTCTTTGTGTAGATCTCCTGCTGCCTTTCTCACATAAAGGCAGGTACCATTAAATTTGGAGTTCACCAAGATAATACAGAATGATTTCATCTCAAAATTCTTAACTTCATTACATCTTCAAACATTCTTTTTCTAGTTAGGTCACATTCATGGTTCTAGGAACGGGACATAGGCATATCTTTTGAACAGGTTCACTGTTCAACACCTATACTCACATCACTGGGAATTACCAGGGCAGGCACAAAAACCAGGCTGCCCAATCCCATGACCAAGGCCCTTTCCAACAATGACCACAGTTTCCAACAGGAAGAGGAGCTTAGAGTCACTTTGTTTTTTAATAATCTCTTCTCCTTTAATTTACAGCTGGTAAAGTTGTAGTACACAGTAACCAATCTGTACTAAATTTTACTGACCTTCCTGTGCCAGTAACATTTGGAACCTTACCATGCCACACAGAAAATTCAACCAAACTTCCAGAAGTTTCTGGACTCCCTTTCTTCGAGGGGATGATCTGGAACCAGTTCATCCTAGAGGACCATTATTTGGTTTTTGGTAGAGAGAAAAGTGTTCCATTGCAGAGAACCATAGCGTTTCACATTATGAAGAGATTAGCCCTGTGCTTGAAAGATTGCCTACTGCACTTTATTAAAGGCCATTACAATTTCCAGCATTTGTCATATGAGAAATCAGCTTGTTAGAGAATGGCTGTTAGCAGTATAAGTTGGACTTATTTTGCTTCTACCTCATCAACTTCAACTCTAGCACCTAATCAAACTTGACAATCAAAACCCTATATGGGTTTCCTAATGGATGCAAAACAGGTGGGTACAGCATGGTCCATTGCAGTAGCATCCAGAGAACATGAAATATATCAAAAATCCACTCCCATAGTACAGACCTGCTTCCCACTTAGAAAACTGGACAAGAAGCAGAGCTAAATGAACCATCTCTTTTTGTGCAAGCCATTACCAGCTGAATGCCTCTTAAAAAATAAAATCCAGAGCAGCCCTCGTTGAGCTTACATACTAATGAAATGCAGTCTGGCTGAAGTGTTGGTGGTTATACAAGGCCTGGTGCAGAAATCTTGATCAAAGCCTCTTGGCATCTAAAGTCATCAGTAATTCGACAGCCTATTTAGGTGAAAAGAGCTCCTTTCTGGCTGTCTCACTTCAGGCCCACCCCAGAGAGGGGCATGACTCAAGAAAACAAGGCTGCTGGCAAATCAAGACACCTCTCAAGACGTGATAAGAAACATGCATCAGGCAGCAGCTGGGTGCAGCGATCGGGTTTCATTTGGGGAGCTGGTGTGTACATTACACATGCTATTTGCATGTATGTCATCTGTTCTGGCAAGGCTGACACTTGCTTCACGGAGACCTGAGCAGTGGCCTTTGACCCTCATGAGACTGCAAAGCAGCTCTTGGAAGTGGCCATTGCCCTTCTAGAAGAGGAGACGCAAGAGCTTAAATAAGCAATAGAGAGACTCAAGTGCTAGGGGTCAATCTGGGATTTCAAAACTATTTCCCGATATCCACTCATTACATGAATTTCACACCCCCTGCCCTTTATGAGTTCACAATGTAGCTGAAAAGAATATCAAATATATATTGGAATTTTGCCAATATATATTTGGAATTTATATATAATATATATAAATATATATTGGAATATATTTGCCAATATATATTGGAATTTGCCAATATATATTTGATATTTTGGAATATCAAAATATAATTACAATACCGTATAGTCAGTCCTGCGATAGGAGAGCTCTAGGACTGTGAAGACACAGTGAGAACCTGACTTGGTGTTGGGAATATAAAGAAAACTGCTCAGAGGATGGGATATTATCCAGGCAGAAACAGCTGAGAGGACAGGGAAGGGAGAAATTGAAGTGTATAGTCTTCCCAAACATATTCTTGTCCAGAGAGGTTCCTTTTGTAGCTTTTAAAGGTAAATATTTATTGATAAAATTATTATTGATATAAGAAAATATAGAGGGGGCAGAGCCAAGGTGGCGGACTGTAGCCAGCTTTTTACAGAAGCTCCCATCCAGAAGGAGGCTGAAAGGACAGAAGTTTAGCAAATTAGCTGATGGTTTGGAGCAGAGCCAAGAGAGAAGATTGAAGAGCGCACTTCAACCTTCCTGAGGCAAGCTACGGCCCCAAAAATACAACCAAAAGGTACAAAATCCGCCACCAATTGGATGGGAGTCCCCTCCCCCACAACAAGGGCTTGCAGTTTACTCCATGCAAACAAGCGAGCAGAGTTCAAACATCTTCCCACTCTATCCCATGGGAGAGACCCCCTAAAAACTGGACCTCCTACCCCTGCTGGTGTGCCACGGCATCCTCAGGCCATGCATAAAACTGTAAAACTTTATAAATCTGTATATATTCCCCACCTGCAACATTGAACTCCGAGGAGCCACTACCCACCCACTCTGAGGTCTGGAGGTTTATTACCTATGGAATCCTGATTCTTGGGCATCTCCTTGAAAGAAGAGGAGGGGGAAAGGGCTGGTGCTGTTCTGGGCTGACTGTGGTGCAGACGTGAGGAGAGTAGAATCAGCTCAGGGGACGCCAGTGCAGCAACTATATAAAACTGTCAGGCTCATGCCATTTCAGCCCCATCCCTTTGGGCAAGCACAGGTTCCAGACAGCAGCCACAGGCAGGGTGCATAAAACTTTCTTGGGTGGAGCGCCAGCCCTCAGGGGGCTAATGTGGCTGAGACAAAGGCAGTGGGACAACAGAGGCTAGAATTGACACCTGGGTGTAAAGCTGAATGCAGCCATTGATTTACAGAGAAATCTAGCCAGACAGAAACCTAATTTAAACATGCAAGGTCCCCCTGCCGAACTCAGATTTCTGGCTGATTTTGCCAGGTAAACCCTGGGAGCAGTGCCCTACTGGAGTGAATAGGGTCACGGACCTGGGGGACCACGATTGACTGGGTGTAAGGTGGGGAAGGAGGTATTAACCTTCCCAGACTAACTCAGTTGCCAAGTGAGTCCCTTTGCCCTCACAGAGTGGGGCGGGCCCCAAAACTGCTTGTTAGAGTTGCACGCCTCACGGGCAGCAGGCTCCTGCTCTGGGCAGGCCCAGAACCACTCGCTAGTGTCACAGGCATCCTACAGGCAGAGGCAGAGGAATCCTCCATTCCAGGCAGACCCAAAACAGCTTGTGAGAGACACATACACTCCACAGGAGCCAGGGGAGGTGTTCCCCGCTCCAGGCTCCCAAGCTGGGTGGGCCTAGAACTGCTTGCTAGAGCCATGCTCGCCCTGCAGGTGGTGGTGGAGGGGTCTACCACTCTTGGAGGGTCCAGAACTATTTGCTAGAGCCACATACGTCCCTCAGACAGAGGTGGAGGAGTCCCCCGCTCTGGGCTCCTGCACTGGGACGGCACAAATTGGCTTCCTAGCGCTGCACGCGTCCAACGGGTGACGGTGAAGTAGTCCGCCGCTTCCCCCCAGCCATTCTGGTGGGGCTGAACTAGGACTGATCTGGTCGCTTGCATACCCTGCGCTACCGCTGCCATTCCCCTACTCCCTGGCTGCTCCAGGATGCTGAACTAGGACTGATCTAGCCACTCAGTTCCCCTGTTCCACTGGTTGCCCCAGAGGGGCCAAACTAGGACTGATCTGGCTACTGCCAGTTTCCTGCCCCCCTGTTGCCTGGCAGACTGAACAAGGTCTAATCTGGCCACGCACACTCCCGTGCAGCTGTTGCTGTTCCACTGCACCCTGGCTGCCCCAGCACCCAAGAACTGGGAGAAGACAACAGACAGGCTCTGCCTGTCTCTCTGGGCAACCAGAAGAAGCCACCAACTGAACGGTTCTGATAAGGCCTCCAAACAAGGTAAACTCAGCATGGGGCAGAATCAGCAGAAAAACTCTGGCAACTCAAATAACCAGAATAGATCAACTCCTCCAAGGGAAAA